>JBBPCS010056195.1:0-18192 GCA_037974645.1 Hollardia meadi
CACACACACACACACACACACACACACACACACACACACACACACACACACACACACACACACAAACACACACACACTTAATTCCTGATACAGAATTAGAGTAAAAAGTCTGATATACCCAAATACAAACAAACATGAAAGCTCTCAACATGATATTTGTTGGGTGGGAATCAGAGCCGGTCTGCCTCCCCCAGAGTGACTTGCCATGCGGCCAGCGAGCGTGACTACATCACAGGCGACTACATCTAATTAGCGAACAAGTCTTTGGACCTCCCAACACAGCGGTGCTGCGGCCTCTACGAAATGTAGCCAAGAGCCATCCGGACCATCCATTCCTTTCCTCTCCTGCAGACTGCAAATGAGTCCAAGTCGAATGCGAGCACTGCCCGTGAACAGGCGAGCCGAGGTGCCTCATTTCTACCCCAGCAAGCTTTCTCTCCAAAAACCCAAATTGGAACCATTTTTAAGAAGCTGCGATGGGCTGGGATGTCGTGATCAGACCGACCGGCGACTTTTCTTTTAGCCTGGCTGGCAGCGAAGTGTGAAAATAAGCTGTAATGTGACAAAATGGGAATGAAGCAGAAATGGACGACAGACTGAGAGCGAGCTGAAGGAAAATGATCTGTACTCAGATTATTCTTCTTCTTTTTTTCTCCATTTGGAGAATATTTCATCTTTCATTGTACCTCTCAGATACATTTGGACTGCGGGGGGAAAATTGGGCCTGAAGGAAGTAACGAGAACCAAATCTCATTTCGACAAAAGGGGCCCCTTTATTTTCCCTCCAAAACACACGGAGGCGCTTCATTTGTCACCCTGGCCGCCCCTGTACTGATTTTTGCTTTATGTTAACTCAATGTATCTGAGGCGCCTAGAGGGAAACACAGCGAGTGCCACGGATTCAGAAATGCTTCATTTTTCACTGTTGACAAAAGGGAAAGGCCCGGGCTGGCTCCACGAGTCCTGCACCGACAGAATAGATGCTTTGGCAGCACCGAGGGGTCGTTATTTCAACCACTAACCAACCCCCACCCACCCAACCTCCATACCTCTCACTCACCCTCCTGGGTGCATTTCAGGAGCTGTATAATGAGAAGAAAACAACAGCCATCCTTCAAAACCAAAGGCAGGGAGAGAAGCACCGCAGCATCACTGCAGTGACACAGCACAGGGATGTAATCAGATTAGTTGATCATGAGAGCGACGATCCCTGGGCAAATTAAAATATATTGCTGTTTTTTCTGTGCCCCGGCAAGATCTGGTCCGATGCTCCCAAACATCACTGAATGTCTTGCAGACAATAAAAAATGTGGCTAAAAGAAGTAAAAATCTTAAAGTGAAGGAAGTTATGAAGTGAGGTTCAGACATGTTTCAGCGGGTAAACTTATTCCAGGTACAAAATCTGTTTTAAAAAGCCATCTGAGGAGTTCTGTGCCTAAGATGTAAGATGTGCTCCATTTGAAGTAAGGTGCACTTACATGCAATAGGAGATGCTATGAAAAAAAGTCCATAAAACAGCTAAAACTGTCAAAGTATATAGTATGTATAGTATTATCTTCAAGATACTGGATAATACGTTTGTAAAGCTGCTGAAACAGTGCTAAAATTGACTTAAAT
The DNA here is from genome assembly GCA_037974645.1 of Hollardia meadi. NCBI lineage: Eukaryota > Metazoa > Chordata > Actinopteri > Tetraodontiformes > Triacanthodidae > Hollardia > Hollardia meadi. The sequence goes on from JBBPCS010056195.1 coordinate 1,618, forward strand.
TACCTTTATGTAAACAAACTAAATATTTATTTGACCTGAGTGATTTTTAGTGTTGAATATAAGGCAGTTTGTTCAGGCCATTAGAACATAAAGGGGCTACTTTTAAAGGGACGTGAGGAAATTACACTGCATGCTGGGAAAATACTGCATTACTGTAACAGATTGTATATTCTATATTGGGCGCCAGTTAGTATTTTCAGGCATAAAACAGGTGATTGAACTTTTATGACAACATAGACAAAAATAAAAAACATAAACATGTTATGTATCTTCATATATGCAATATACAGTATGAGTGTGCATTGTCCAAACTGCAGTTTCACTGCGACAAAAACTGGATCAACACTAACAAACAACAATAACCTCACCAGAAAAATGGATGTCTGTGTCAGCAGCTCAGAACGACCCATAATTACATTATTGTTATTGTTAATTATTGTTAGGCAGCAGCCTCTCGTGGCCAAGTGATGGCAAAGGAGGAAGTCAGAAGACGCAGTATACCAGCGACAAAGAAGGAGGAGGCTGGTTACTCCTGAGTTAGCTTCCCATTTCATTCCGCATTGATTTGAAAATTTTCTTAATAACCTTTAAAGCATATCCTTGCACCAAATTATATTTAAAAAATGATTGATTATGTGCTTGGCCGTTCTCTGAGGTCAGTGGATTCAGCCCAAGTTGTTCCTCGATCCCCACTTTTAACTAAAGATGGCCGGGCGTTTGCTGTTCGAGCCGCCAGACTGTGGAACTCTCTTCCTAATCAATCGAAATCAGTCAGGCTACATCTTTACCCTCGTTTTACTACCCAGTGTTTTTATGTTGCCTTCCTTCTGCTGTTTGTATTATTGTTTCTATTGTGTTTTTGGTTAAGAAAAGTGCTATATGTCATGTGCCGTAACGAAACTTTTACGTAACTAACATACTTATTTTAAGGCAAACAATGATCTTTTCCTAAACCCAACCAAACTGCAGCTGTTCCACAACGTTAACCACATGACGACGAAACGGTACACCTGTTCCTGGGACAGTCCAGCAGTCATATACTGTATGTTGTTTTGGGAGTCAATCAAACTATTCAGTCATTTAGGAATGAGCAGAGGTGGAAGAAGTACTCAGATCTTGTCCTCAAGTAAAAGTAGCAATACCACTAGAAATACTCTGCTACAAGTCATGAATTAACTTTTTACTTCAGTGAAAGTATAAACATAATGATGCAAAGTATAAAGCATGAAATTAAAGTACACAGATGGTTGCAAACAACTTCACAACCTGTAACCTAACATGCCTCACTGTTGTATCTATGTGGTGATTTAAGTACCTGAAATCGTGGTGTTTATTTTGTCTGACCCTTTAACACTTTAAGTAATCAATGACAAAAACGGAGCATTATTTTCTCCCACAAAAAACACACATTTTGTAAATGAACTCTTCGTCTGTTGAACTCTTCATAATCGACGCTACGAGTCGCGACCACTTCTGCCAAAACAGATTTGCCTCTTGTTTTTTCAAAAGCCTCCTAATGAGATATGGCTTCCCTCTCACTTACATTAATTTGATTTCCGATATCAACTTTTCAGCCTTCAATCTGTTCCTTGTTGATCATCCCCTCACACACACACACACACACTCACACGCCCCCACCCCTGGGTGTTATTGCCTGCAGTAATCTAGGATGCAGTATGAACCAGCAGCAGTGGCTTGGGTTGTGTGTGTGTGTGTGTGTGTGTGTGTGTGTGTGTGGGTGGGGGCTCCGATGAAGACAATGCCATGTGTAATTAAATTCAAAAGCAGGGGGCCGAAATGGCATCCATGCCCACCTGGGGGACGAGAGAGACCATTAAGGGAGGAGAAAAGAGACAGTGAGAGAGAGAGAGAGAGAGAGATGTGAAGAAAAGAGGAGGAGAGAGGGTGATAGGCAGATGGGGGAGACAAAACGAGAAGTGGGAGAAAGAGGGAAAGAGACAGATAAAGAAAGGATGAGGGAGGAGGAGGAGGTGAGGAAGAAAGAAAAATGATGTAGAGAGAGAGAGAGCTGATGAGTGAGTCTTTGCAAACGGTAACGTTCAATGAATGCAATGTGAAATATACTGTAGACTCAGTTAATGCAGTTAATGTGGCTTATTAAAATGTGACTGGATGTTTCTTCAAAAGGAGAAACTTTACAGGATGAAATGAAGTTTATAGTTCTGTTATTACACTTTTCTTTAAGCATATGATGATGCAGCTGTTTCCACAACCCAGCTGTTTGTTTGTGTTGCTCCCTTAAACATTAACTTCTCATTATGAAATAAATATATATTGCACAGTGTAATGACTAGAGAAAAACTACACTAAAAGCATCTAGATTGGTTCCCTGTAAGCCTTTGTGGAAAAATTATCGATTTATGGCATAAAGGAAGCGTGTCAGCCATTGCAGAGCCAGAACAGGAAGAGGCATCGTTCTCCCCGGTCGCTATCCCCAGGTAACAGTGGAACAAATGGAATAACTGTGGAAACTCCACCCTGCAAAAGAAAAAGAACCCCGCTGATGGAGAAGGAGAAGAAGAAGAGAGATAGAAACCGAGGTAAAACAAGAGCGAACAGACAGACATGATCGTAAGTGAAGTTACGTAATGTTTTGAACTTATGTCACATAAGTCAAGTACGTTACATGACTTGCGTAACATAACTAAACTGATTTTAATCAGTGGTTCACTTTCAAAATTGTCTTTGCCTCCTACAGCATGATGTAACCTCTTGCTATAAAGCTAACATCACGTCCACAACAAATGATGTTTACTTAAACTCAGGTATCCAGATTCAGTTACACAACAACCATAATGTGTTTGTTTTCTCCTGTTTAACTGATGACATTTAGCTCTTCGCTTCTGCACCGTTTGATTCATTCACATTTTAAAAGGTAGGTAGTAGAACACCTCTATTAGTTTACATAAACAATTCATTAAGCTGATATGACACTGGGGACCCTGGCAGGAAAACATATCCCGACCACCCACAACAATTAAGGACCTCGCATCAGCCGGCGCCTCGCTGCACCGAGACAGGAAGCCTATTCCAATAACAAGCGCTCATTAGCACATCACCGCTCACACTATGAAATATAAACCCAAATAAAACAACAATTTTTCTAACCTGTCTTTTACGAGGAATTTTTTCCCCCCGTCCTCACAGTGTACGGCCACTCTCCCACTGGAGCAGTTGGGAAGTGCGCAAAAGAGGTTTTCTTGCTGAGGGGAAATTGTCATAAAAACTAATATTCCCCAAGTGGAGTTGACCTTTGAGAAATTGAGTCTTGAATCATAAAACCCAATACTTCACAAATGGAACTGACCTCCAGTATGTGAGAGGGAAAAAATGAAATCAAACCCTGTTCTAGCTTTAAAAAAAAATGCAACAGCAAACTGGATTTGTGCAAATTTTGCCTCGAGTCTCAGCTTATCCTCACACCGCCACTTCTTCCCTTCCTTTCCTTCCTTCCTCGTCACTACTTCTCTCTCCTCAGGTCTCTTTCTCTCATCATCAATCCGTCTCCTCCCTTCCCTTTCTCCTCGTCTCCTTTTCCATCAACCAACTCTTCCCTGTCTTCTCTCCCCTCCCTCATGTCTAAATAAGCAGCAGTGTTCTTTGGCACTTTACCTTTCATACAACCGCAATTCCAAAAAAGTTGGGACAGGAGCCGCAAGAGACTGGGAAAGTTGTGGAATGCTCCAAAACACCTGATTGGAACATTCCACAGGTAAAGAGGTTCATTGGTAACAGGTGATAGTATCATGATTGAGTATGAAAGGGGCGTACACAAGAGGCTCAGTCCTTCACAAGCAAGCATGGAGAGAGGTTCACCTCTTTGTGATAAACTGCGTGGGCAAATAGTCCAACAGTGTAAGAACAACGTTTCTCAACGCACAATAAGGAATTTGGGGATTTCATAATATCATCAAAAGATTCAGAGATTTTGGAGAAATGGGTGAGCCAGATCAGAAAACGCTCATATGAATACTATTTGATTGTTCAATTTTGTTTTGGTAATGTTCCTGTATTTTTTTTAAAAGAATTGAAAAGATACCTATCTCTATACCTCTATTAGATGTTCATTTCCCCCAAGTCCTCCCTCTCCTCTGACCTTCTCCTCCTCCTTTTTACTCACCTCTATCTTCTTTCCACCCATTTCTTATCCTCTTCCCTCCTTAACTCCCCTCTTTCTGCTCCCCCTATGCCTCCAAAGCAGAGTGTTTGTGGGTGGGTGGGTGTTTATAGGGCTGATGAGTGGCAGATGACAATCGCTTGGTGGGGCCAGAGATAAGCCTGCCAAAGCTGGGGATGCCATCTATCAAGCCTCCCACAGCTGAGCCAAGCATCACCCAGCTGAGGAGCGAGGGAGGGAGGGAGGGAGGGAGGTTGTGGAAGAAGTAACTCTATCTTCAGACACAGGAACTCACTGATAGACAGGTCGACACGCAATGGATAGTTTCTGTAAATAAAGCTTAGTGTTTGTTTTTGCGCCAGTCGGGCGGGAATTTACTGCACCAAGATGATTCAGGTCATGTAAGACAATGACTGCTGATGGGAAAATGTACTTTTAAACAGCCAACACACAAATTTCGCTTTAACTTGTCATTATGAAGTAAATATATATTGCACAGTGTAATGGCTGAAGAAAAATAACACCGCCCACATTAGATTGGTTCCCTGTAAGCCTCACTTTACAGAAGCCAAGGCTGCTAGAGGGAGGAAACTTGTCTATTTCTACTTTAAATGTTTTTATTTACTTGTTTTTGTGTCTGCATTTGGGTTGTTATTTGCCTCACTCTAAACTTTTAGGTATTTGATTTATTGATCAACAAATACAAAATGTGAATGATTATCTAAACATACAATTTAAGTGGGCTGACTGCAGCAACCGTTACCTCTGGATGTGTTAAAGTCCAGTTTAACAACATCAAAAAAACAAAGCACCTTCAGTGAAAATGCCTCTTTTTCAAGTTAAAAAAAAAAGTTTTCAGCATTCCAAATAACAAGTTTTTTTGTTTTTTAATCAATGTTATACAATGAAAAACGTTGTGTAATCATTTTATCCCAATTTATTTCTCACAACAACCATTCAACCATTTTTCTTCTTCTAAAAATAAATATCAAAATAATAAAATAAGACTTCGGTGTAGTGCAACTTGAGAAAAGATGGCAGCAGCTACATTTCAAGTGTGTATGGGAACCTTGCAAGTGCATGAGTTTTTCACACCTTCTTCCAAATGTTTCACAATAAAAGCCTTGTTAAAAAAATTAAGGGTTTCTGATCACTGAAACGCTCTGCGCCTTTAATTTGAAATGGATACAGTGAGTGTTAGGCATATTTGCAGTAACTTTCAAATGGGAGAGGATCGAAATGCGGCTTCGCATTGAAGTATTGTCGCGTGTAACATAACATAAGGGCAGTATAACCTGCAGCAACTCGTTACTGATGAGAGTTTTCTCTTGTGGACGTCGGTCAGAGTTGTATAGCAGCACTGTGTGCACAACTCTCAACTCTAGTAGCTACATAACAACAAAAGATAGGGAGGCAGCACCCTGTGGCGCTGAGCTAATCGGCTATCCAGTGCCTCTGCAAGATAAAATCAATCGGTTTAAGCTTGTACACCAAAATGGAAAAAAGCAGGAAACCTACCCAATCCTAATTATAAGCAAGTAAATGTCAGCCTGCTGAAAATTCTGTTACTGCATTACATATAAAAATAGTTATGCTACAGCATGTTGCATTAAAATGTAATGTTAATATCTACTGAAAAAAGATTTGGCTCAGTGGCCATCCTGCTGTCAGAGGTGACATCGCCGAGTAAGAGCGAGAAGAAAAAGCACCCGAAGAAGAAGAAGAAGAAGAGAGGCCCCACTTACTGCTCCTGACAGAAAAATTGACATGGAAAGCCAACACTTAACGCCTCCCTCCTCCATCACTCTCCCCCTCTATCTCCCCCTCCTGCCTCTCCCTCTGATGGATGACCTTTACAGTACATATGACTCATCTTCTCGGCCGACTGGGTGAGAAGGCATGTTAGAGAGGGAGAGGGAGCGAGGCGATGGTGGCGGGGCAGTGATCACCAGGTACTGCAGCATGGGTTGGTTCACACAATACAGTGGTGGGTTACAAACTGAACAGAGCAACAGGAGCAAACATATGTGTAATCTTTGGGTTCCTTAGCACCTGATTTTACCATTTTCCCTTTCCTTCCATTTACCAAAACATAGGCCGTCATATTTAGCTAACAACAAAACTTCTTGCTGTCCATCCATGTGTTCCAATCCAAATTTGATGGTGTCGTCCATTATTTGACCAACCTACATGACACATGTCCAGGTTTCCAGCAGAATCCTTATGTTTAAAATTTATTTCTGAGTGCTTTAGCTCCAAAAAAAAAAAATTCAATCGATTGAGATGATTGGAACTTCCCTCATCTTGGCTGTGCTCACACCTGGATATGCATGATTTTTATCTGCTGACCTGCATTCAGATCAACCAGAAAGCAAGTGTGCAGGGGTTTTATGTGACCGTCAGATCAGTCGGAAAGATGCATCAGTCTTGGAGCAACAACTGACAAACAGATCACCTTGCAACTGTCTCCAAACCTTAACGACTGAGTCAACGCACAATGCGTGGCATGGACCTAGCTCAAGTTCCAGTGTCGACTGCACACCACTGCTGAAGCCATCTTTCTTGTATTTACCCTGCTTCTATTCCGCATTACCGCAACTACGTCTGTATAGCAGATCTTTTTATTTATATCAATCACATGTATTTTCGTTGCCAAGTTGCCGAGGATTTCCTGAAAGCTCCATTAACTGCAACACGATGAATTATGGGACGCTAAAAGATCTGCTGATGTCCTCCAAATTTAGGTGTGAATCTACAGGAAAGAAGTTTGTAACTTTCCAAAACTGATTACCCAACAATCCCAAACATACGTATAAGCAGCCGTTGGCCTAGGTTTTTGGAGGTATGGCATTTGGGTGGCTTTGAACTTCTCTCTCAAGCTCTCTTATCATTCATTTTGATTATCTTCATTTGTGCAATTAATTTGCATCAAGACAACTACATTCTTTGTCTCTGGGATGCAGCTAGGAGGAGGCTATGATGGCCTTTGTTTGGGGCCACTGCAACCCTTTTGACTTTAGCAGAGGTCAGACTACACAGAGTACACGCTAGTACACTCCAGAGATTAAAATTTGTCTTTGGAGTGACGAAGCTAGTAACTGCTTACAACTGATCTGTGCAGGAATCGGAAATTAGATGCGGTGCTGAAACATTCCTTTTCCTTCTCCCAGTGCCTTAATGTGAAAAAGTTCACAGCAGACACGGTGTCTTAATGTCTGTATCAATTTCTCATAAGTCTGGAAGTTATGGTGAATAATAGTCATTTACTGTATATGTGAGAATCAGCACTTTTAAGCATTGCTCTGAACTTACAACATGATTGTGTCACTTGTATGTGATGAAGTGTGATTGTGAATTTATGCCTTTGATTCTGTGCTAATAACTGCTCTGGGTTGGCCAAAAGCTATACAGGAAAGTGGGGCATCATGAAAACATTTATAAGGTTTTTTAATCTATATTGTGCAGCGTGTGGCAAAAAGAAAATGTCTTAACTGACCCCTGAAAGTCATTTTTGTCTGTTTTGTGGATGGAGGATTGACGCTCCCATCACCTTTTAAAAGCTCACATAAATGCAACTATGTGTGTGTGTTTTCATCCGCATGCAGCCCGCTGGCACTGCAGCCAAGGCCAGGCGGCTCGGCAGTCAGGCTCTCACAGGGGAGCTGAAATTCTACTTAGAGGAAATATTCTCCATTTTCGCTGGAGGGAGGACAAACAGTCCAAAGGCTGGAGGAGAAAACCTTGAGATTTCAATCGTTTTTGCCGCCTCCGCACTTCACCGGTACAACAATCTATCTGTAAGACGCTCAAGGTTGTTCATCTTGTTCACATTGTGGCTGCTTCTCCTAGATACGTATCGACTGGAAGCCGTGACGAAAAAGCGCCGATTTTGTGTGGGACATATTGGTGAAACATGCAGCAAAACTGACCCTGGCACAAGACAGTCAATACAAGAAAACAAAGGAGTAGCTGTACTGGTTTTCTATATCCAATCAAGTTATTGAAAAGGGACAAAACATTGACTTCAACTCTAGAAGACACGAACAGTTTTGAAGTATCAGACGCCAGAAAACACTGACTCGAAGTTTGGTGATTTCTCTCAAAATCATGCATCGTAAACTAAAAGCATTCTGAAACCTGTGCCAAGGCAATCCACTTAAGTTATTATTTCAATATTAAAAAAATGTTTTTGGTAGCCTGCATCTGGATCGATATACATCAAATTACACACAGTGATTTTTGGACAAATAATATTAGTACATGGGTCCAATGAGAAACTTAAATATATCATGCTATCAAATTTTTCAGGATTGCTCGGAGCTGACTGTTACATCTGTGCAATGCGTTCAAGAGTTAGTTAAACAAAAGGCAAGTTTTTTTGTTTGTACATATTATTATGAAGTAAAAGCTGATTGCGCAATGTAATGGCTTTAGAATAATGGCACCATTGCCGTTTAGATTGCTTCACTATAAACCTCGCTTTCAATATGCAATTCTGCCTGCCACCGGACACGGAATCTCCCAGGGTAATCAATGCTAACTGGTGATGCCGTCAGGCTGGCACCATTTCTGCCTGCTTTCATGCCTCAATTATAGGCTAAATGAAAGAATGAAATCACGCCTTTGTCTGTAGTTGCTACTCTGAAATGGAAAGCAATCCAGTTGTCTTTGTGACAGCGGCATCGACAATAATACCACTAAAGCTCTGCTTTGTTGTCTCATTCGATACAGATGCCAGTGGTTTCACATTATTCCACCGATTCAGGTGGCAGTCATGAGCCAAGTTCTTTGACTGTATATAAAGATGGACATGACAGTTTCCTAAAAGTGAAGCTAAAACATCTCAATCTCCCCCTGGTGGCTTGCTGCAGTATAGGTCATAAACCACTCCCCCTCCATGTTAGCAGATGGGACATGTGCAAAATACATATCAAAATTTTCCCAAAGATTGTTTCTATCATTTTAGGTAGTTCTTATCACGCTGATGTTTGTTCAAGTGTTAATTTTTCTGATCAGTTTGGTTTTAATTAGTTATTTGATGCTATAAAAAGGTGGTGAAACATCATGATTGACAGCTGAGCCCTGCTCGTGATTGGGCGGGCGGGTGCATGGGCGGGAACTCCATACGGCAGCTCCACCGTCCGATTAGTGCTGCACAGACTCTGGCGCCAAATGACGTCACCGGAGAAAGATGGCAGCGCTCGCATCCAGGATATTTTGACTTCACTTTTGAACAGCGGGTGGAAGTGGAGACGTCCATCTTTATATATGCAGGGAAGAAAACTGCTGGGAAACTGGTGTAAACAATGTTGAATTTCAAATAGTTTAAAAACAGCTTTGTAAATGTTTTTATCAAGAAGGAAACGCATTCGACAACACGTTCAACAGAGATCAAAGATACACACAATTCATTTTGGTGAGTAACACTGAATCATGCCAACCATTGTTTTTAAAAGAAAACTCCACAAGCCACCTTTGACTTCTGTGATGGAGGCCGTAACCGTCCCACAACGCTGACAGATTTTTTTTCCACTTGCTTTAACACGCATCCTACTTCAAGCCTAAATACAAGAATGAATAATCGACATTGGATTGACATGACTCAGTCTGAGTAACATCCTGAGAGGAAAACAAGACAGCTACAGATCAAAAGTCTGCTGTGTTCACATCAGTCGGTGAGCACTTTCATTTAAAGTGACACCCGCCTGCTCGAGCGTGTAGGCATCTTTACAGCAGGATCCCAGAGAGAGAGAAAAAAAAGCCTGACCTCACCGAGATACTGAAAACCAGGCTCGACAAAATGTACGTTCAAGATGTATTAATACTTACTTCACTTGGCTTGACACAGATGTCCATTGAGCAGGAGGGCAGTAGAGCTATATCAGGATAAATGTGGAGTAAACAGGTGTAAAACACAAAAACGGAAAATACAACTTATAAGCTGTTGTTCTATATCTGTACACATCTAGACAGACATTTCATTTAGCTAAAAAGCAACTAAATAAGCTCATCTTTACATTTTTAGTAAAACAAATTATCTTTTTTGCAATGACATCAACATCATATCTAATAATGGTTAACTTATATATGGGCCGATTGTTTATTGCTTGGATATCAGGAATCAAAACTAAAATAAAACATTTTAATTGGCTTTTTTGTTGCCTTACAAACATCACCGATCGATTGCTTATCCATATTTTTCTCAAACAGCACACCCGCCTCAAAACAAATGCGTCAGATATTTCTTTGACCCTCTGAGCAAACATGTGCAAGAGCAGCTTAAAGAAACAAGAAAAGAAAGACACAAGTAAAGGGAAATATGAAAGACTTTTCACGTCTACAAGCACACCTCCCGCCTGCAGCCTGCCTCTCACTGCGATGGCCACATCAGACAAACAGCCGAGGCCGGGCGGCAGCAGAACAACACATCCTGGTATCAGCACAGCCTGGGGGCACAGCGGCCTGATGGGTAAATCTGTGATAAGAGAGCCTTTCACATCAAGACGTTATCCTTGCCAAACAAGTCACCTTGTCCCACAGCTCCTAATTACAGTCCAGGTGGGGGAAAAAAATCTAGTAAAGTGATAAATTGGAAGAAGTGACACCTGAAATTTAACAAGCTAGCTCTATCGCAGATGTATCTGAATGGTGGTTAAAAATAAGCTGCCTTACTACTACTGTACTATAAGAATATTAACAACAGCATTATAATAATAATAAACTCTGGCTGGAAAAGGGTGGCTCAGCTTTGGAGGAATGCCAGGTGACTTTAAGCAAAAAGAGGCGGCAGGGGGAGGGAGGTGTTGGGAGCGGTGCTGGTCCCTCTCAGGAGTCAGAGAGAAAGAATCTAGATGTAAATAAAGGGGAGCCTCTGGCTTAAAAAAAAAAAAAAAGATGCCAAAGCCAAGGCTTTGCCGCACAGCTGGGGAAGTGACCGTTGGGTAAACTGGCATTAAGCTGCCAGCTTCCCACTCAGAAACTACATCTGTGGGACAGATTCAAAGGATAAGAGGGAGATATTCCTCCTCCCTGGAGCCTACAGTGTATCCAAGGCCTTTTACCTGCAGGGCCAAGCAATTTCTGAGGTATTGAGTTTCAACAACAGGTACGGGGATGAAGAGTTCACTATCGTTAATACTTTCTCTATGTTGAAGGAAGACGGAGAGGGAGGTAGAAAAAAGCAATAGACAGATTGATTTAAAGGGAGTAGACAACCATAAAACACCTCAAAAACAGATATTGGTGATGCACTTTTTATTGCTGTTCCTCCTCAATACTCCTTAATATATACAACATCAAAGGTGTAAAGGTGTGTTCAGACTCAATGTAGAATTACCACCTCGCGGTTGTATGCTTCCATGCACCAGGCAAGTTGCAGTTTCCATTCATATAATATATGTGGTGACTGATAGAGAGCTTGGTCACATGGTGCAACGACAATCACCTGAAGATCATTATCAACAGAATCAAAGAGCTTGATACAATGGACTTGGACGACAACGCTTCAAATATGGATGTTACTGCAAAGAAGCTCTAAATTCTGAAACGTGGATTCTTCACACACGTTCAACCCAGCAGCACAGAAGATCTAAACAATCAGCACAGTCATAATTAGCGTATTAATTCTTGAGTTATGACTAAAAAATTGTTTGACCACCAAAATCTAATCAGTTCATCCTTGAGTCCAAATGGATGTTTGTGTCAAATTCCTAATTATTCCCCGAAAACGTTCCTGAGATATCGTCTTCATAGGAGTAGGATGGATGGATGGATGGACGGACGGACAGACAGACGAAGGGATGGTGGGACAACCCGAAAACATAATGCTTTGGGGTTCCCGGGTCTTTGGGTTGGTGGTCAGCCAACCTGTTCTCATCTCAGGTCGTCACATACCGACGTTATGTCATGCGCCCTTTGCGCTTAACCTTCCCTTTAGCGTCTCTAGGCGACACAAAGGCTCCACGCGTCTTATCCCAACGCACGAGGTCAGGCACCAAACATTGGTGACAAAACGTACTTGTTAGGTTCAGGAAATTACTGGCAACGCTTGGTTTCAAATGGGACGAGAACTCCGGTTTCCTGGGTGAAAGTTTTGTGTGTGACCCTCTACTCAACCCCGACCTCCACCCCTCTTGGCACTTTCGTCATCTGAAACTTAAGCGGGCGGCTTTACATTGCAGGTACATTAAACCCTTGTGCCAAAGGGTACCTTGTGCGTCTGAATGGGACAGAAGGGTCGTGACAAAACGTCGACATCTGTCGAGCTGGGCATGAGAAGGAGCTGGGTCGGCCCAACCTGGCAAGCCAAAGCATCAGTATACAGTATTTAGTGCAGACACTGTGTGTTAATTTGTAATGATATACTGTATTTAGTACATATTGTTATATGTCTGTTGACTGTCCGTTTTGATGTGAATCAGGTCCCGTCTCCCTCAGCAATGTGTGCCTTTACCATATGTTCGTAATTGATGTCTCTGCACCAGTGTCTCAAAAGCAAATACTGCCTGTTTACTGCACCTAAACAATGAAAGCACATAACAGAGGATTGTCCTTCCAAACTGTGAGCACAATCTTTCACTCATCGTTATGCTGCAGAGAACAAAGTCAAGTAGGCGAGACAATCAAAACACAATCATTACAGCAGTTCCATCATAATTTCCCCTCTAATCACGATTGGGACAATATGTTTTTCTACAAGTGTCTCGTCATTTAGAAAACAGATGCAGTTTCTCTTTGAACCCGACTTGTCTGTGTCCTCCCTTCACTTGTACATTTATATTCCCGTCTTTTTGACAGTAAGGGCAGGAAAACAACAGGTTGGAACTTCCAGATGACAAAGTTTAAAAGAACTGATAGAAAGGAAAAATTCAGATTAAAAGGGGTTCACAAACACAAAATTTACATAGGGTCAGGAAGGTTTAAGTTAAGAATTTGTGTCTTGATTTTGAATGTAACAAGTCCTCGTATATGCGTCTGCGATCTTGCAGTAATCATACTGTCGAAATCATATCACGCTTGCATGATCTGTGTGAATGTAAAGGTGGTTATTTTAAGGGGAATTATCTGAGGTTGTTTCTCTCGCTCCTCGGGTGCTTTTTTCAGAGCTGACTGCTGTTTGATTCCCGAGAAGCTTCTGGTTTCAATCTGCCCTTCGGCGAGCAAGTCGTCTTATGTGATCTGACATGGAGCTGTGTGCATGAGGTCTGCTCTGTCACACACACACACACACACACAAATGCTTAAATACTTAACACAAAATGGGTAAATGAACAAAATCGGATCTTCCACTGTTTGGAACACATTTATACAGATCGTGCATGTACTGGAAAAAAGGTACAGCATTGGATTTCTTGTGAAAAGAAATTCTCTTTCCATGTTTGTCACATTTTGAAGGTTGCAGTTTGATAGACGAGCAAAAACACATTAAAGCTGCGAGTGGTGTTGAACGGACCCTTGTGCCCTCGCGCCCGTCGGGTCGTTCAACAGCTGCGGCCTCATGACCGGACACCGACCAGTTGATACGGCTCTGAATTTTCATGTGTTTTGCACTTTGTGCGAAGGGCTACAATGTCAGTTCCTGTGTCCACTAGAGAATAAGGTAATTATACGTTATGTTCCAGAATATGAAGTGGAGACCTCACCATGAAAATCTAATGTAAATCAAATGGTGACTGTCACACAAGGCTTACTTCCTGTTCCCAGTAGGTGGCGCAATGACTCCTTATTGGCATGTTGATGTGTTCCGGATGGGACCTTTATCAAACATGTGAAATTTGGCCAGATTGGACATTGTCTAACAACAACTTCCTGTTTCAGGGCTAAATTTCAAAATACGCACAAAATTAAAAATGGCCGACTTCCTGTTGTGTTTAGGTAATGGCTCCAAGAGGCTTTTTTGTAAATCTGAGTCTGATACACATGCCTACCAAATTTCGTGCATGTTGGTGAAAGCAGCTGCTCTATAGAGGGCGCTGGAGAGCCATTTTGCCACTAACATGGCAGAAATCAATAAAACACGTACATTTTCAGCAAAACTAACACAAAAGCGCAAAGTTTTATTAGTTTTCAAGCATGTTTAGCCCCTCAACAATGCACCGGTCAGTGCTCGAGCCCTGAATGTGATCGCACTGCACGAGGATGCATAGAAATCCTAACGTGCATGCTTTAGTTTGTGTAGTTTTCTTGGTCAGTGAGGGATTACAACAGACATTTTGCTCACTTTCACGCACTACACGGCAGGGTCATACTTGAGTTTTGTTGATGCATTTAAATTTTTTCTACTTGTATTATTTGTTATACTCATATTGTTCAACAAACATGTATTTATTGGATAAGCTTTTTGTATTTCCTTTGACTCTAATAACTGTAATAATTCTACATTGTTTCTATGTGAATATGAAATAATTTCTTCAGAAAGATGAAAGGAAAAAAACAGCAAACATCCACAGGCAGGCAGATCTGTTTGACGTGGCATCTCACTCGTCTTCTTCCTGCATCTCAACCATCTCATTTTCATTCAGACGGCTCTGAAAGCCTTATGATTTTCGTGTGTGTGTGTGTGTAAGTGCGAGTGTGTGTTGCAGACAGAGAGAGAGCGGTTGGGCTTGAAAGTCGGACGCAGACCTGGAGCCCAAGGTGACCTCATTACCAACATTTGTTCCGCTTGTCGCTGCAAATCACACACTGTGTCCGTCAAGAGCCGGCAAACACCACGCAGCCACGGCAGCCGGTAACCTGCCCATCCCCGCGGTGAGGGGAGAGCAGAGCTGATGCTTCCTGATCCGTGACCCCAGAGAAAATCGGCAATATCGCATTCACATTCGGACAGACTCTGGGAAAATCTGAGGGTCTCAGTCGATGCCGAAACGGGGACGACGACGGAAATGCAAACGTGACCCAGCGCCTGACCTCATTTATGGGCTTTGATCTGTGGGTATTAAAGGGAAGTTTATGTAGCATGTAGGCAGTTCCTCCCTGATCTGCTGACCTCTAAAACGTCTGCTGGGCAGAATATCGACGTGACCTGTGCAACAACTTGCAAACAATGCAAGTTTACATTTATGTCCAGATGCTGTAGAAGTGTCAGCAGTGTCAGAGGTGTCGGCATTACACCGTCTGCAATGAGGAAGATAACCTGATAGCTGCAACTTTAAATTTATTCTTTACATTCGGGTCATTTAGCGGAAACATTTTGGCCACGGATAGAGGCTTTAGGAAACTTTTAAAGAGCTAGTGACTGTTGTTTATTCCCTGCTTTGAGCCTCCCGGGCTGCACAGAAGTCGTCCTCTCATGACTCTCATGCACTAACACGCACACACGGCCAGCCCGGCTACCAAAACAAAAACAAAGAGTGAAGCACAGATTACGACACACACACACAAAGACAGTGTGACATCATAATCTGCCAAGATGCCATTACTCCACTATATCTTTACGTAACAAATAGTTTTTTGCTGCAATATTAATGTTCAAAATGTCATAAATTTAACCTTTAAGACAAGCATGAATTCCATTTGGCCAGTGAATGTAAACATGTCATTTTAAAAATTGAGTTATTTGCACCATGCAAGATGTTTATAAGGAACGGGTAAATATATGTTTCTTTAATGCACAGTGTGTAATTTCAGCTCTGACGTGTCAGACGTGTCACAGTGACTGTTCAGACGTTTCTTACCATTGTGACGGTCAGTGTGGTTCAGTGGTGAACATGGGCGGTGGAAGAAATGGGAATATGAAGAACGGTAAGAAAGTACACAGTGCACAGTGATTTTTCACACCTGACCGATGGTTGAATAAAACATGAATGGCTGTCAGTTTGTTGGTTTGTCAGTTTGTCACAGCTCCTTCATAAATTCAGACAATGATTCATTCAGACGCTTCTCGCAGCTTTTATTTTTACCGACCGCAGTATATTGACCTCGACTGTGACAAAAAGCCGAAGCATTTGATTGGCCGAGCTTGTCTGGGGGTGAGACCCTGTGGTGGAGGAGCTCAGTTCAGTGCAGAAAATTCAAAATCTGACTGGGTTCATGCCTGACAACTGACTCGCAGGCGCGCTGCAAACAGCTATCATTTCCCCCAAAATATACAGTATGTGCAGAAAATAATACAAAAGATGAAAGACAAATGCAGATTTACAAGTTAGAAGTTTAAATATATGACAACACATATGAAAACAGAATATGTTTGATTCAAACTACATCCAGTGTGTGTGTGTGTGTGTGTGTGTGTGTGCGTGTGTGTGTGAGATGTTGGAGGCGGATGGTGATGGCATCAGCAGCCAGTTAACTGGTGAACATATCTGCCTTGGCAGAGCCATTATGCAGGACTTGGTCCCATGCCAGCAGGCAGTGGAGCGGGAAAGGGAGTGTGTGTGTGTGTGTGTGTGTGTGTGTGTGTGTGTGTGTGTGTGTGTGTGTGTGTGTGTGTGTGTGTG
>JBBPCS010056283.1:0-18177 GCA_037974645.1 Hollardia meadi
TTTAACAAAACACAACAACATTTAACAAAACACTACAACATTTAACAAAACACAACAACATTTAACAAAACACTACAGCATTTAACAAAACACAACAACGTTTAACAAAACACAACAACGTTTAACAAAACACAACAACGTTTAACAAAACACTACATTTAACAAAACACTACATTTAACAAAACACTACATTTAACAAAACACAACAACATTTAACAAAACACAACAACATTTAACAAAACACTACATTTAACAAAACACAACAACGTTTAACAAAGCACAACAACATTTCACAAAACACTACAACATTTCAAATTACGTAAGGGGTAGGATCACGCTCAGCTTTGTGGTTGGTCAAGTCGCTGTCGGCAGTTATTTCATGTTTATATTGCGTACTACTCTCACCAGTGTCTTTGCGTTAATTTAACTGGCTTCTAAAGCATGGAAGAGCAGATGGAAGTATGTGTTAAGCCGTCTAGGCCAAAAGTCCATTTCCGGAGTTCGAAGCCAGACTGAGAGCTTCTCGTCGGAACGAATGGTCGAGATAAGTCTGCTGTCTTCAGCAGGCAGCTAACAAGCTGTGCACCGTAAGTTTTTTCTAACACTTGCTAACGTCCAGATAATACAGTATATGATTTCCATACTGAGATGCAATATCTGGAAAGTATCTGACGTTACTGGTGTAACGTATCTTACACAGCAGTTGATATGACATAATGGCTCATGTTAGCTAGCGTAGGTTTCGTATTTTGTAAAACCTGCAGCATGAGAAAACATTACCTGTATTACCTCAGTTTGCTAACCTTGGAGACTTTGTTTGCTCAGAGTCTATATCTCACAGAGGAATATTGTCAGGAAAATAATTAATGAAAGGGCAGCACTGTTAATAGCCGATTTTAATACGAAACTCTGAACATAACTTCCTCCAGACCATGTTATGTGTTCAGCATACGTTACTATGGTGATCTAACCAGGTTAAAAGAGAGCAACCTTCGTGACACTAAATACTCTGGCTTTAAACTCAACATACCTCGCTAACCCATTAATCTGGCTTCATAGTACACCCCTCAGGTTAGGCTCGCAGAGTCAGTTACCACAGTAACTGACCACTTTAATCTCTTGACCAAGAGTTTAAATGTCCCGTCTGTCTGGAAGTGAAAACCCAGAGTTTTCCTCATCTCAGGGTTAACAAACAAAAAAGTGTTTTCATTGAACCTGCTTTTTGGAATATATCCCTGGTTTCACGCTAAAATCCTGTGTTAAACCGTGAATTTCGTGCAGGTTACAGGCCAACTGGGTCATCCTTGGCAGGGTCTGGAGAGGAGGGCAGGTGCTCTTTGGAGTCTTTGGTGTCCTGCAGTTTCCCTCTGTCAGAGACTCCACGAGGGCCGATGCACATGCAGGGGAAATGAGAGAGTGTTTATATACAATACACCTCAGCATCACAGCAACCTCTCAGCTGCCATCATGGTTGACATGCAGGGAAGTCAGATTATGCAGTTCAAACATAGCACATTTATGAGACAACAATTTGTAAAGCCTAACTTTTCTTGCACTGTGTTAAGTGTTGAGGCAACGCTGCCACCCTGTGTCTAAAACATGCTACTAGTCACTGACAGGAAGAATATTCAAATAGAATAAATACTTAGTTCCAGTTT
Organism: Hollardia meadi; assembly: GCA_037974645.1. Lineage (NCBI taxonomy): Eukaryota > Metazoa > Chordata > Actinopteri > Tetraodontiformes > Triacanthodidae > Hollardia > Hollardia meadi. The sequence continues at coordinate 1,659 of JBBPCS010056283.1, forward strand.
ATTAGGTCCACCAAACTGACACTAATACAGTCCAAAACAACAGTCCTGCAATAAAGTCTATCTTCATGAGGGTTATAATGTTCTTTTGTGATTTGTATAACCAGTAAGTTACTACTGGGGCATCTGGTTAGGAACATAATCATCAATGTCTTACATTGTGATTCAATGTCATGTAAAATATTTCATTCTGTGCCCTCAGTTTGGATTTGAGTGGGTACATTTGCTCAGAAGATGCTCTGTGTTTTAGTAGTGGAGCTTCACATTGCAGCTTTTGATATGAGACATACTGGTTACATACTGGTCTGCCTGTGCGTAGAAGGAACATGCAGGAGTCTGTCCATTAAAATCTTTGTTTTCACTGTCTACTTGTCTCTTTTTTTCTGAAATGACTTTTCTGACTCACTTATTCCTTCAGCTCTTGTCTCTTGATTGATCTCCCATGTGTGTGTGCATCTATCTCTCTGACTCCAGTCGTGATGCTTATTGGAATTCACAGATTTGGCTGGCTGAGTAGCATCATGTGAAATGATTTACAACTCATGCAATTGGTCTTTGAGTTTCCTCAGCCGCTAGCGCCATCAATGCTAGAAATGCTACGGTGATTAAAAGGTCCAAATAGGATGATGTCTGGGTCCGGACCTGGACCGAGGCATGCTCATTAGTGACCTCTTGGACATGGTAGGTTAACAAGGGGAACACATTTTAGTCATTTTACTAAAAAGGGTGATAGCATCTCATTGTGACCATGAGTCTGGACAGACATGGATTGACTGGTGCGCAGAGGCATACAACCATGTGGTCGTATTTCTAGTTAAAAACATATATTTACAGAATTACCTGTGATTTACATCAGAACAAATTTTGGTGTGTTTCATCTCCCCTAAAAAATAACTACATAAGCTCTTGGCACAAACTGGGACATGTACCACCGCAATATTTTATATCAATGTGTTTGCTATAGAACATGAACAGCTAATGCTAAGTCAAAGAGTAAAGTTACACTACCCGATGAATGATGGAGAGGTTGGAGGTTGCACTCGTTCCGACGAGAAGCTCTGTCTGGCTTTGTTCTGAACTCCGGACATGTTCAATTTTGGTCGAGGCGGCTTGCACATACTTCCATCTGCTCTTCCATGCTTTACAAGCCAGTTAAATTCACGCAAAGACACTAGTGAGAGGGGTACTAGTACACAATATAAACAGGAAATGACTGCCGCCAGCAACTTGAACTCTGACCAACCACAAAGCTGAGCGTAATGTTGAAGTGTTTTGTGAAATGCTCTTCCTTCCTTATGTGGCAGTTAGCAAGCGTTAGAAAAAACTTACAGTGCACAGCTTGTTAGCAGGTAGCAGATAGCGCTGCTACATTTATTAATGAATGAATGCCAGTTCAAGTGCTAAGAGAAGATGTCAGTTGCAGCATCAGCTTAGGTGTCAGCATTGAAAGGACTTGAAAGTGTATGAAGCATTACAAGGAGTTGAGATGTCACTTGGGTTGTAATTGCTGAATGCAGATGAACTTTCAGTTAAAGAATAAGAAATGAAAGAACTGAAACTGTCAGTTCATGTGTCAGCACTGAAAGGAGTGAAGCTCATTTGCCACTGAAAAGGCAGTTGACATGTCGCGTAAACCTGCCTCAATTTACTAAGATATTACGTTATAGGTATATTTTACTTTTCTCAATAATATTTCATTACAACCATTACATTTAAAAGTGCTATTTATATTTCACAGCTACATAGTTGGCGACTAACTGGTGGTAAGTCAGGTCTGTTTTTACATCTGACTGTCAGCACATTCTGCTACTGTTGTCAGCTTTCCACAGCCCTTTTTCGCAGCAGTCATTTTAACTTGTGATAGTAGGAAAAAACATAGGTGTCACTAAGATTGATGATGGCTCCGTTGTATTCAGTTGTCACAGTAAGCCCTGACAGTGTGACAGTGAGGCAGCTGAATGGAATTCACCGTTCAATTCATTTATTTATATGCTTTTCCTTATGTGGCATGTCAGGATGTCTGAAGAAATATCACTTTATCCCAACTGGTTGCTTTTTTTTTCATTTTGGAGCAGATCCTTTTCTTCCACATACAGATACAACACCTCATAAATGCAGTGCACAGTTGCTCTTGTGAACTTTTTTGTCCATCCCTGCAGTCTTACGTAATCTTGTTTGCTTCAGGTGACGTACAGGTGATGACAGTTGTAGTAGCTCCAAGTGCCAGAGCAAAGGAGTCTTCAAAGAGATGAGCTCAGCTTGATGCTGAGGTGACAACGGAGGGAAGAAAGGTCGCTCTTGTTTGTTGACGTGTGTGTGTCTGTGCCTGTTTCTGTGCAGGGAGGAAGGGATTAGAACCAGAGAAATGCAATTGAAGTGCGCTTGGTATGTCGGAGGAGTTACTGTGTGGATTCTCTTACACCTGCTGAGTTTTTCCTTTCTGCTGTTTTTGTCGCTGCACTCTACAAAGGGTGTTAGGTCGGAGAGTTTTATTGTTGACCATAAATCCGCTTTGTCATGGGAAACCAAAGACTGGAATTGATAATAGGATCATCTAATAAAGCAAACAAAACTGTTACCTGGAGGCACCCTTGCAGTGGTAATGAGGTTAGTTTAATATTTGGCGTTTTGTCCGCACAGTTCTTGAATGGAGAAATCCATTACTGCTTTCAGCCAGCATTCAGTTCATTCCCTCTGCTTCAATTACTGGACTAGATTCATGACAGTGAGAAGAGACGCGGCACTCTTGGTTAGCTTTGCTTTCCTGTGGGAAGCCTGAATGAAACTCTTAAGTACACTTTCACTGTGCCCATCCTCAGGCAACCTCACAGCAAATGATGAAGATCGGAGAGGATAAAGACTCAGATCACGAATCACAAAGTCAACACAACTTGTTGGCCAGACCGAAAGGTGTAAACCCTAAAGTTTGTAAGCCCATTCATTATACTGTGTGTGTGTGTGTGTGTGTGGTATCTGAATGTGCGGGGAGGCCTCTGTGCAGCGTTGTGAGACAAAGCCTGCCTGGGCCCCTACGCAGCCAGCCCAGACATTATTGCCCATGGAAACCAATTAAAAAACATTTTTTCAGATAATCTCAGCATCCCTGCATTGTTTCTATAAAATTGTTTCAACTTTTAAGAACAAGTCTTACTGATTGGCCTTATAGTTTTTTAACATTACAATACTATAAACAACGTAACGTAAATGTAAATTTTGTTTATTGTTTTTGGTATTTTAATGATCTGTCTCAGAACACGAGTGAGGGCCACTCCTCAGCAACAGACTTGTTTAGTGAGCTAAGCCAGTGGTGCAAAGAGCCAAAATATTTTCACATCTGAGCCCATGAATTAAGGGTTTATTTCTAACAAACCAGAGTTGGTGATTGTTGGGACATTGCAAAGACTAACCAAAATGGTTTTTGCTAGCAATCCAGCTGGCCAATCACGCTCACAGACCTCATGGGGAACCAGGAGTGTGATGGTGCTTCTCAGGGTGTTTCTCAAAGTCAAGGATCCTTCCTTGGTAGGACGGGTCCTTGGTAGTCAGGCCCTCCAGGGGCTAGGCAAGACTTCTTGCATTTCGAAAAATAACAATGGAGCAAGCTAGTGAGTCTGTGTCATTGCGTCATTCTTCGTCTTCTTCCGATGTCTTATGGCAGTTGGTCCAGTCTTTTCTAAAAATTTAAATATAGCCCTATACCCGGAGAGTTCAATTGTAGTAATTCTTTTATTTCAGGTTTAATGTGATCTTTTTCTAGCCTGTGTCATTGAAAAGGTTTGCCATTTTTAAAAGACCCGTTAAGCATCGTGCGCATAGGATTGTGGGCACTTCAGGCGCGCTGAGGATACACAAGCAGCATCCTTGAAATTCTCTGTGCGATGGAATCTGTCCTTTGTAGAATTTGGAGGATCCTGGACATTGGGACAATCCTTCGGCGGCATTCGATGACGTAGAATCCTTCAAATTCAGGCATTTGAGGGGCCGTTTGTGGAGGTGTGAGAGACCACCATGCTAAGGGCACCCACCCACAGCAGAACCACCTGCCCGTCCTCAACTCTCTCCCTTTCAACACGTCGTAGTCCGTCCCCCCAATGCTCATTGGGCACAGGTGCAGCTACGTATTCTAATTAGTGTCTACAGTGCAGCAGCTCTTCTCTGGCACCCCTATAGCACCCCAGCTGGCTAATATGTGAAGTAAGCCAATTAAACATAATAGCCTATATTCAGCTTGATATAATGTAATGCAACACTAAGGCTTTGTTCGCCATACCAGCATTGTTCTCCATACATCAACGACCGGTGCGACACTTAGCTCGCATACAATCACAATTGATGTTTATCATTCCAATTATTTATTGATCTATATGACGATTAAATGGAGTAATAATTTATTCAAAGTAATAAAATGCATAGTAATCCAGATTGTTTCTACAGAGTTCAATCTACATTTTAAGAGTTTATTTCTATTTCTATGATTGCAAAATTGGGAAAACATTGAAACTGTGAGTGAAATTAAAGCATTTTCTTTCATGGCCATCTGTCTGAGATTTTATTTTTTTCAGGAGGCTATTTGTAACTGAGAGAATGAGGTCGGAGGAAGGTGACTCTGTTCTTCACATGACTGCAGGAGGGACGGGGCAGGACTGCCGGCCTGTTGGCCACCCACCACCTCTCTACTTCTTTATGTAGAGCTTTGAGCTCACTTGTGTTGCCAGAGGGTTTGTCACACTCATTATGTGTACATGCACACAAGAAACAAGGTTATTGAGAGTAATCAGGTTAAGGCAGGAAACGAGAGAACGTGCTTACGTCAGTGTTACTCTAAAACCTGTATTTACATGCAGTTGATCAGTAATCCGATTTCTCCCCTACCCCCAGCCATATTTTTTTAACCAAGGGCTTTGGATTTAATTATTTTGGACACGAGGATTCACCACTACAAGTAATAATCTTCCCTTTCATCCAGCTGCACAAAGCAGCACTTCCCCTGTCTGAAGTCTTGGTCATGCACAAATGCTTTTGTAAAACACAGTAAGAAACCTGTCAGGTTTTCCGGAAGAAATGTTAACCTGATTTCTCTTAATCCCTTACTCCAATTAAGAAGACTGAGTTTCTCTTTTACATGACGCTGAAGATCTCTATTATTATTACTGACAGCCAACAGTATCCAGTTTTCACACTGACTTACTGCTAGCACACACTTACATATTTACATTCTTGAGATACTCTACAGTGTATGGCCCCTAAAATGTGACACTACCAACATCTGACTGAGGCTCCTCCTTTCCAGCTGCACATTATACCCTGGGGGAGTATGTATGCATAACAATGTCGTAGAAGAGAGATCTATAAAAACAGTCGCACTCAGAGGTGTTGAAAGAACCGCGGCTCAGTCCATTTCAAAGAGTGCTGTGTAACAATGGAAGGGTTTTTGAAAATGGGTTTGGTCTGAGGCATATGTTGAACTGGATATACAAGCTTCATTGCTTGTCCTAAATACCTGTGAGGACTATAAGCCAGGTGTATCTGGGCCAGAACACCATGTGTCCTCCCTGTGCTTCAAATTGGAGCTGCTAAGGGGAAAAAATTAGGCCACAGTGTCCATTTCCTCTCACCTTAACCGCATGCTTGGGCAATATTCAGACCAGATCAGACACTGCGGCAGCTAGAGCAGTGTGGGAGTGTTGTTACAGGGCCCATTTGTCTGATCACATCCACTGCAGTTAAAAGTAATATTTCTTTTTCTGATGTTTACAACCAATGGCGCTATTTTGCTGCTTCTAATCTAGTGAAGTTTCCTCATTTGTTTGGTGGAGGTATTTTGGATGTATAAGGCTTTGTACAAAAATCATCTTCTTTCAGGATACTTGTTGGTTCTGTGTCTTGTTCTAGTTCCTGATGTCAGAGTAGTTTCTATTCTGGAACAATTAGAGCTTATTTGAAGCTAACGAGCAGACTTTCATTAGCAGGACCACACCTCACCTGCACCTCTTCCAGCTCCTATATATACACACCTACCTTACCCTCTCCTCCTCTTTCGTTCTCGTATTCTGCAACCCTCACACCCACTCCGTTCTCCCTTTCCGTCTCTCCCTCCTTCTCGTAGGGTCCTGAGGTCTGTCGCCAGGTGCTCCGGCGGGTTCCCTAACGAAGCTTCCCCGCAATGCAAACACACGACAGAAATATCTAAACGTATCTTGTTGATGGTGTGGTCCTTGCTAGTGAAAGTATTCTTGATATATTTATGAAATTGTGTAACTGCGTGTCATGAATGGGATGGCTGGCATTTTCGCAGAAACGTGATTCTCCTGCTGGTTATTTAGTGGTATTGCAGTTTGGGACGCGTGTATGTCCTTTGTGAGCTTTATGAACAAGGTTAGAAGAATTATCAATTACAGATGTTAGGAATTAGCAGACCTACAGTTGTTGTTGTGGGACACACTGCATCATTAATCTCTTCATATTGAATTCTTAAGCAAGACCATTTCTTTTTAATATCAGTCACAGTTGTGTCTTTCTGCCCCCACCTCGTTCACTGCAGCGGCGACACCCCCCCAGGCTGTGTTTGGCTTTAAAGCCGCTATTTAGTCGACCAAATAATACATGTTGCCTGGCTTCAATCTCTTCTACCATCGCTGTGATCTCATCTTCAAAAAAGTTTGATATTCTCTTTTGGTTCATGGCTGTTCCTGAAATGCTTGCTGCATTCACACCCAATTATGCCAATGCAGGGAGATGATGTGGCAGCACTGTAGCGTAACATTGACGGAGAGAAAAACGTGCACACACACACACACACACAAGGGGACACATTGCTATGGTAACCTCAGAAGTTTTCACACGGTCCAGATGATGTTTCTTTGTGACAGTGCTGTGCATGCGAGAGTCCCCATGCGGTGGTGCAGAATTGTCTTCTGAAGGGTTCTCGTCTGGCTCCCCCTTCGCCTTGACAGGCCTTTAGATCTATGATACAGCCTTCTCTGTGTGTAGAGGTCCGATTTCACATCTCCTCTTTCGTTCTCAGCTCTCTGTTTGTGAAGATTGACTTGACATCTGTGCAGCTTTTTCATACCTCATTCAAATTTACAATACTGTGCATACTCACACATACTGAACACAAAGTTTAAGGCTGACAGAACAATGTGTTGAGACTGTATTTGTATTTGTTTGCACTTGTCTAAATGTAGGGGAAGTGCATTTGCAGCTGGGCGTCTTGTGTGAAACTATAGGCCAGACAGTGACTGTTAGGATTCAGGATTTGATGAGACTATGGTGGATGGACCTCAGACCCTGTAGGGGGTCAGGGAGCGTGATCTCCTGGAAGAAAATCTTTACACATTTTAAAGTTAAATGTATCAATCAGGTGCTCTTTGAGAGCATTAATAAGAAGCCAAATCATAAAGAACATAAGAATAAATTGTAGAAAATATAAAATACTAATCAAATATAAGACTGAGCTTTGGTTCTGCTGCCTGGTAATTGGTGGCTATACAATGTAAACATAAGCCTATAGGTTCTGGTGTCTGGTCCCCACAGAGGTTGCTGCTGAAAAGCATACAGTAAGTTTAATTTCCTGCATATGAACGCATGTTCACGTGCTTCATGGTTATCTTTTCCAAGCTGCAGTTTATAAACACTGTTGCTCGATTACATTTATCAAACGTAACAAATAGTTGTATTTCACTCTCACTTTTCTCGGGCACAAAGTCACAGAACACAGCCAATTAGACTATGGCAGGCCGCCACAGTCTGGGTAGTTCATGGGAAACGCTGATACAGTCATTTATATTATTAGTCCTGGTTGATTTGGCAACACCCATGGTGACTGTGGTGGCAGTAAGTGGGGTTTAATTAGCGAAAATTCAGGAGGCAACACTCCTTGAGCAGCTGCTTTGTCAGAAACACAACAGACGAGCAACTGGTGTACCTATTTAAAATGCAGCCAAACAAACTCTCAAAAGTTGGAACTCAAGGAACTCAAAAGTTGGAAGTAGAGGTAGACTGAGTAATCGTTTCGGCTGATTAATCATTTCGGCTGATTAATCGTTTCGGCTGATTAATCGGCGCTGACGGGACCTTTTACAAATATTGACATCGGCAGAACTCGGCTCTGATAGTGGCGGCTGCTCACACGACTTCTTAACTGAATTACTGACTTTGAGGGAAATAATAGTTAAAGAAAGTAAAAACACTGCCACCTACATTTTTTCATAGTTTGATCAGTTCCAGATTTATTAATAACTTTGAGTTTATGTTCAGAGATCCAGATTATTTAATGTTCAGTTCAGCAGTTATCCAGTTTCTAAAGATTGTTCATTTCTGACACAGTCAGGTGGGTGGGTCATATTGGCTGATTATCAGCATTTTCCTCCTCCAAACTATCGTTATTATATCGGCCTTTCAAAATCCACTGTTGGTCAACCTCTACGTAGAAGACGATGGATGTGCACAGAAGTTTGAAGTGACCTTATGAGCAAGACTGTACGCACAAAAGGGTGAAAAAGGTAAAAAATAAGGGGGCGGAATTAAAACGGGGAACCACAAGGAAGAGAGAAAACTTGACCTGAATGGCAAACGAGATTACTGGCCGGTGTCTCCATCCATGTACCTATGGGGAGATGGGCTTGGTGAATGATGGATGTAGAAATAAACAGGCATGACTGCTCAGGGAGCAAATCTGTTGGAGCAGTGAAACAACCAATAAAACTTTGGCAGCTGACGTGCACATCCCTGATCTATGTCCTCTATTGATCTTTTCCAGGCACCAGCAGTTCAAGTCCATTCTAATTTGGTGAGCGAGCAACAAGGTACAGTGGATACACCACATGCCCCGCTCGCTGTTTTTGAATAGAGGTTGATCACATTAGTGAGTTACACAAACACAGCCAGGGGGAAAAAAAACAATGGCCAGATCAAGCCTTAATGGCTGCTTTAATTTTCCAGCAGTATGATTCTTTTGTGTCATCATTAAATCCGTCCAGCGGATGAAGATCAAAAAAACACTCTCAGGGTAATTAATGCACATGCAACGAGACTCAAAGGGGTTGCAGACTCACTGCCGGAATTGAATATGGAGTTGCACCGGCACACCCTCTGTACATATCTCGCTAGCCTTGTCCAATTATCAGCTGAGATCCATGGCTGAAATTGTCACGCCTGTAAAGACAATAAGCTCTGTAGTGCTTCTGAATATTCATGAGATACTCTGTTTAGAGAGCCCGCAATTAGGCTGTATTAGTGCTCTAGTGTACAAGGAGAAAATGATGATGATGGCTGCTCGGCGATGATAGTGATTTAAGTAAACAGACTCATCAAACGTGGCCTTCAGCACTCTTCAGAGGCACTTTCCTGCTGCGTCGCTTTGAAATTTAAGAGCGCACGCATTTGCTTTCACCAGTTAGAGGGTATGTGCAAATCTCTTTGGTAAACAGGGAAACACCACACTTTGATGAGCTCTTTACAGAGGCAGTAGTCCCATCTTTGTCATATGTATCTGGAAACTTTCCTCCGATGCTTATTTCTTCCAGTGTTCGGCAAATATACTCGTATTAGTGCAAGATGCACCCCCCAAGAGCCTGGTCATAAAACTACTGGAAGTGAAGCATGCTGCCTGCGATGAGGATTCAAGCCACCATATTCTCTTTATAGCCTTCCCTGTGCTGATCAAAAGAACATGTGAGTCTTCTTCCCCCCATCATGTAATGAGAGTCCCATCAATAAAGATCAAAGAAGATCAGCACAAGGTCAAGATCGAGATGGAAAATAATCACTCTACACTGAGATAGCTATTGCCGGTAGCAAAACGTCCTGGATTTACAACGAGCTGAATCGAAAAGCGAGCCTTCCTGAATCTGCCTCTCAACGCATTCGATTGGATGCTCAAGACTCAAAGTGCGTCCCAGCATCAGCTCGGCTACTACAGACTGTGAAATATGGCTTACTACTGCGATAAAATATTCAGTAACCACGTGGGAGAAGAAGCTGCCGTAAAGTAAACAGTTTTCAGAGCAGTTCTTACTATGATCCTAGTGGCACTGTGTGGTGTCACATGCACAGCGAAGTGTCACATGCACTCTGATCCTCCCGCCAGTGTCTGTGTAGAGATACCAAACTGACATGAGAACTTGAGCAAAGTGTGCAGCCCAGGCGCTGCCTGCTGCTGAAGCTGTAAAGCTGCCAAGCATATGGTATAGTGGTTATGTGCGCCGCGCATGCAAATAGAAACCTGTCAGCAAAATCCGAGAAATAGCTTGTACACATGCTGATAACATAGCACCGAGGCAGAGAGTATGGGATTGGATTAGAAGCAGAGGTGCATTCTCCAAAGACGGAACAGGAAGGGATCGATGCTAGGAGGTTTTTTGATCTCAGTCCAATGGGCTTATCCACACAGGGTGCTTTCACTCACTGTGATGTGATGGCTTGGTCGTACTCTAAATGTAATCTGCAGTAACATTTACTTTCTATGTTCTGTGTCAAACTGCCTATACCTGCCATACCTGTCTCTACCAATATGTTCAATATTCAGGTGTATTTTACCATCATTGAAATAATGATTAATGTGGTGCCAGTGATGCTGGTACAAACTGTGTATCCATCTTCCATATATTCTTGTGTAGAAACTATATAGTAGTCCAGAAACACTGAAAGCAGAAAAAAAGCAGACAATTTTCATACTATCTGTATCGTTTTATCGCCCAGGCCTACTCTCAAATATGGGTCTCAAAAATGCCGTATTCATCAGACTCTAATATGGACCTTTGAACAACTAAAAATCCATAAAGAGCTATGTAAAATACTTGTGTTCACCAGTGCTGGAGATGTGATTTACCTTCACTGATTAAACTGATAATAGACAGGTTAACCTAGCGCAGGTAGATGGTATGATTGGATAGGTCACTCTGGTTTTTAAATTTAAATGGTAAAGTGTTTAGTAACAGTACAGCACTTCAATCCGTTCTAATTCAGCCCTCTCAGCACAACACTTTGACTCGTGAATGGAACGAGCACGGTGAACCATGGCTCCATCATATTAAGTGGTATCGCGTAGATCAATATGCTCAGGCTCTGACATCAAAGGTATTAGGTTGCCCCCCCCACCCACCATTAGGATAGTGCTTTGCCTCCTTTTTCCTTGGTTGCATCCCACAGCACAGTTCGATGCATCCATTTCAGGTGACAGTGGAACAGTATCATTGGTCCAGCTTATTGATCGTGCGGTGTTTCTCTTCCAGTTAGATGTTGCCTCTTTGGGGAACCTATAGGGTGAAATCGGAGCCCACGTAGTGGAGAATGAGATGTTGTGGCTGTTTTGAGTTTCTGAGGAATGCATCAATTAATTGTCTGCTCTCTGAGTGATTTTACATTTGTTTTTCGAAGGACAACTTGTTGGGTTTCGGGGAAGAATGGAAGAATTTTTTTTTCAGGGCTGGTACCAATACCGGTTATTAGTAATCAAGGAGGTACCTTTGCAGTAAAAATGGAAATCTTAGTCAAAGTTTAGAATGACCAGTGATGGAATGTACCTAAGTTAAATTTTTAGGTACAAGTACTTTACTTTAATATTTAAATTTTTGCTACTTTATACTTCTAGTCGACTACATTTTGGAGGCAAATGCATTTTATTCTTTTTTACGCTTTAGTTGCTACTTTACTTTGCAGCTTATTAATACAAAATATAAATACTATTATATATCATTACTATTAAAAGCAATAATTCGAATATTAAATCATTTAAATCATTTTAGCAGAAATCGGAAAAAAAACGGATACGAGAATCGGAAAAATGCTGAATATCGCATTTGATAATCCCTATTTTTTCTTCAAACCTCTACATTCTCCATTTTGTAATTATGGAACTGCAGTTGAACTCTAGTGACACATGAATGCATATCTATTATCTTGCGTAATTTGCATACTTACACTGCAGCTACCTTGTTTTTTATCACACCTTGCAATGCCATAAAATTGGGAATCCATCCAACTTTTCTCAGGCATTGCATAGTGACATTGCATAACATAAACTCACAACCTTGAGGTGGCAAGCATCTGTTTATGGTGAATCATACCAAAGCTCTCTACACTCGAGGTACTTGTATGTGGGTTGAACTCATAATTCATTAGCATCTTGAAAAATTGCCACCCCTCCTCCCCTCAAACAACCCTCTTTGTGCTGGGAGCGGCGACTCTGATGGTGATTAATAAAGAACGTCTCATGAAAATTACATTATCTTCGGATTCATAATTGATGCCAAAATATGACTATAGAATTTTGTCAACATGTCTTGCCTCTCCATGCTGCACCAGCTGTTAATTGTTTGTTTTACTACATCCACTAATGACTCTGGCTTGTAACACTGCAGTTTCTTTTCATCTTTGAAGGATTGATACCGATCCAGTCATTTAAATGTTGTTACATGAGCCGCAAATGTCTTACTTTGTAAAAAATTATCATCTTGAAGAAAATTGCTTCGTCTCCCAGAGCCTTCGGCAGCTCAGTATTTCCCAGGGTATAATTATCTTGTTGAATAATGTATTTCTCCTGGTCTTGAAGGTGTCCTCCACATGGTTCACCTTGTCTAGCCTACCCTCTTCGACAATTGATTTTATTAACTGCAGTCATTATTTAAATAAGCTTTTAATCAGTTTGTAAAAAGCCCCCCACTTTACCATTACCAAGTTTTTTGGCTTGTTGTTCTGTACTTTGCTTAAGATTTGAGTCTTCCCATACCTCTCACATCCAAGTAGTGCTGAAACAATTAGTTGATTTATAAATACAGCACAACAATTTTTGATAATAAATTAAATAATTTATCAGGCAAAATGCCGAACATTGGCTTGTTCCAGCTTCCTTTTAATGTGAAGATTTGCTGCTTTTCTCTGTACATTGTAATGTAAATTTAATCATCTTAGGCTCTGATTGAATTATAAATTGTTACGCCCCAGTCTAGGGGTGCGGGAGTGCAACATAAGGATGAGACACAGGCTTGGAGAATCGAGGCACAAGTGAACAATTTATAATTACACAAAGTGAAAGTGGTATTTATGATCGAAGCTTAACTTTAGGGTGAACCCAGGCCAAAATAAAACCCTAGCTAAACCCTTAACAGAAAAGAAAGAAAACAAAAGACATCCACTAATGCTAACTCCCTAAACTAAACAAAAACAGGAGAAAACGGTCCAAAAGCAATGGCAGTTCACCCCTATGCTTCATGCCAAGCGCTGGCTTTGTCCGTGATTGGTATAACAAACAAGACGATAGTGACACAAGGAAAACTAACATTAGCACAGATACCACACTCACAAATACTAACACAGTTGTCGTACACGTTGGAGGACGAGGAGACTCGCACACTGGTAACAGCTTCGACCCTCTCTGTCTTCTGGGCAACATGGAACCATGTAGACCCCGGATCGACCAATCCGCTACAGCAGCGCCATCGGCCGTCAGCCAGTCCTCGCCGGAGCCTCCGGCAATTAACACAGATTCTATACAGAAAAAGAGAGCTCTCACTCCCAAACAACAGCAGACTCAAGCAAACTCAATCAACATATGACATATACAATGTAAATACTGCTGACTGTAACAAAATGCAAAGCGGTAGGTGCTATTTGGGGCGCCTCTGGTTCTAGAAGCAAAAGTATGTTTCCGTAGGCAATGTGAGGTGTCTGACAGTTGGAGCACTTTCACAAAAAAAAATTTCAAGGTACACAACTTTGAAACAAAACTTGAGATGAGAAGTTACCATCAACAGAGCTTCAACACTGAAATTCTGGGTCAATTTTGGACATGTTCAGAAGTTTTGGCATTGTGTTTTGCTCTCAGCTGCAACCAGGCCTGGACTGGCCATCTCGTGGTGGCCTGGCCCGCTGATTGGCCCAGAACTGCTAAATGAAATAGAAAAAATCAAAGCAAAAAAAACTGCTTTTAACCTGACCCGCTGCTCCTCACACTTTGCAACTCTACTTCATGGTTAGATAAATACAAGAGTTCTTTTAGTGAGGGCTGAATTGTGACTTTGCCTCAATTGCAGGTTTTAAGTACATGAACACACACACACACACACACACACACTCCCACCCTCTTAGACTCACTTCCCATGCCCCTTGACATGGGCTTTATGGCAATATCAGCTCCTCCACAGGAGCCAATCACCCATTGAGGACCCCTGTTGAGCCCACTCAGCACAGCATCCTGATGTGTCAGCAGCTTCCAGCTCCCACAGAGGAAAAGATGTCGTTCTCCCACTGTCTCCTTGGTAGATCAAATTCACTCGTGCTACTCGCTGTCGTCGTCTGGAGGGTTTGCCCATAGGCATTTGTGCTGCGTCCACTGAAACCTGAGAGCGGCCGATGGAGCCAACACAGACTGACTGCAGACACTACCCGACCTCTCTTGCCATCAACTTGCTGGTTTCACTCAAGTTCCACTTGAAAATGAAAAGCCACAAATTACAAATACCATCAGCGGAGTTCTTTAACTGTAGTGGCTCGAATGGATGACCTCTGTCCTTGAATCGTTTGCCTCAACACCAGCATATGTGCAGAAATTAACCACTTGAAGCTGGGAAAGAAAATTGGACACTCGTTGACAGCACTTGAAGAAGATTCATTGAAGTGTAGATGAATAGTTGGTCACACATGATTTGTTAAGTCCACAGGTGGAGAGAAAAACTTGACTTATCGACCAAAGTGGAAGCACCTCAACTCTGCTGGTTGATTTCACTGCTCAGCCAGTCCGGAGATGGTCTATGTTGTGATTTAAGCCAGCGTAAAGTTTGTATGACAAGAAAGACTGGTACTACCTTCTATAATTCTTCTGCATGTTAGAGCCACAGCACACAGTCTGATACTGAAGTGATGGTTACAGAAAATGCTCTAAGTATCCCCTTAGAATGGAACAAGGCCCAAATTCCTTTCGCCCCTGAATCTGAAGAGCAGCTCCTTTCACCGGGCTAGTTAAAGGCAGGGAGGGGTACTTTTGTTTTGCATCCCATTACCCGATGACTCATACTTCGAGGAAGTGCTGTGATACTGGGGGCATCGATCGACGGGATGAAACAACAACATTGTAGAATCATATTCCAAGGCTTTATTAGTGAATTTAAATTTCTTAGGATTCATTTTTTTAATCTATTAATTGGCCACACTGGAAGGACAGTCGTCATACAAGGGACTGATACGTGACAATTGTTTAAACATGGGGATAACTGCACATTTTCAGACAGTTCTGTATCTTGAAGAGTGAAATAAGAAAGGTTGAGACAAATTTAAACCCTACTTACTTTCTCACCTTCTTACACCAAAGCAGGTGTGAATATTCAGTTGTCCGTAGAGATGGGCATTTGAAGCAATTTCCATATTTGAGTACTCGCAGTAAATAATTACAGGGTACTCGAGTACTGGGTAGGCGTTGGGGTTAACCTACCTTTCTGCGCTGCACAGACTGTAAAGATCAGTAAATGATATTCTATATCTATACAGTAAACAACCATTAACTGCGTGTAATAGTGAGGTTTGCAGTGTGTATGAGGCTGAAAACCCAGTTTTTAATGCAGTGAGGAGTGTGCCGCTGAGTGGGGAAAAAGAGAAGCAGCAAGTTGTCAGTAGCAGCAGGTTACAGTTTGTCAGTAAATAAAGACTGCAGCTTCTCAAGAACCAAAGTGAAGCTGGAAAGGTAAAGGAGGTTAGTCCCGAAGCAAGTACTTGAATAGTGATGTGTTGAATGAATACCAATGTCCAAAATGAGTACTTTAGTACGTGAGTACCGTCAAGCACTTCTGTTTGAGTATGCTGGCACTCAACATAACAAGTAGTGCTGAGTATTGGTTCTTTGATGTACCTCGGCAGCTACAACCTATACAGTCTGTGGTGTGGTGAAGGTGAGCATGGTGCATTGGACAGAATTGGCAGTTCAGCGTGCCAAGGTATCAAATTAAGTACTCTACTGGAATCGGTATCACTTTAAGGGTGTTGGTACTGGTACTAGTACAATTTTTTTTTAGATGATTCCCAGCCCTAATAACCAGTGGTAAAGTTAGGTTGATGAACCTATGAACCCACCGTGCTGCATATACAATTTCATTCACATTTCTCTCTTAATACCGCGCGGATAGCTATGTTCATGGTACAGTTTATCTGTGTGAGAGACTGAGCAGGGAAAATCCACACTGGATTAGTCTACCCTTCAGACAAAACATGCAAACCGCAACTTGTGTCTTGTGTCTGGAAGCAAAAAGCATTGTGGGGTTTACCTCGTCATTCAGCCTGGGGTGCATAGGTCAGCTGGCAGTGGGTCTGCCTGTAGGAGCCCAGCGTGTGCTTTCTACTCTCGCTTCATGTCTACATGGACAGGGGGCTCAGCAGATCAGGATGCAAGCTTCAGAAGCTGGCTAACTTTTAAGGAGGAGCTGCGTGAGTTAGCGCCCTGCCTGCTGTGCTCACATCTGCTTAACACACACACACACACACACACACACACACACACACACACACACACACACACACACACACACACACACAC
>JBBPCS010056304.1:0-18176 GCA_037974645.1 Hollardia meadi
GATGTATGTTCAAGTGTTCATTTTTCTGATCAGTTTGGTTTTAATTAGTTATTTGATGCTATAAAAAGGGGGTGAAAAGTCATGATTGAAAGCTGAGCCCTGATTGTGATTGGGCGGGCTGGTGTATGGGCGGGAACTCAATACCATGGCTCCACCGCCCGATTACTACTGCACAGACTCTGGCGCCAAATGACGTCACCAGCGCAAGATGGCAGTGCTCGTATCCGGGATATTTTGGCTTCATATTTGTACAGTGGGAGGAAGTCTTTACTTTATCTTAATTTATGTCAATGGATGAAACAGAGGGGTGCGTAACAAAGTGGCGGTATGACCTGGGATGAGAACATGTTGGTATTTTTCCATGAAAATGTCTTAAAACTTAAAAGAATGAGCTTCACTGATCCAGTATCTCACTATGATGTGCACATTGAGTCAACTTATGTGACTCGCAGCGTGATTCCATATCACATGCTTCAACAAACAATCCTCCATGCAGTCTGTGCATGAAAATGTGTACTCAGTACCTTCTCTACTGTATCTTTGTCCCTGCCGTCCACAGAATGCATACTGGGAAGAAGGGCCCCAGAGATGTCAAGTCATAAATGGTGTTCATCAACAACCAGTCAACCCAAGGCAGATACTGTATAGTATATTGTGCTCGTGTTTGGAAATCCTAAATATCTCACTCACTGCAACTTCAATGAGGCTTTTTCCAATGAGTCTTGGTCATGTGTCAAGTGTCACAGCAGCCCCACTTCTTTATGCAGAACTTGATTGTGGAGTGCATTATCGAAGCGCGGGAGGCGGTTCAGTTTAGGTCAGCAGGTGGGTGATTGCTATTACAGACCCATATTTCAGCCAGCGAGCGCTTAAGCTGCCTAAACAGAAGAGTGTGTGTCGTGACTTGGTGCTCGAGGTGGGTTTCCCTCATAATCCTGTCCTCCACGCGCTAAATGCCACAGGTCTCTCTTCCTCTCCCCACCCAGCATCTGAAAATAGATCCTCGCCGTGGCTCTGATGTCATCTTAAACACAGGAGAGTAGAGCAGCATGGTGGAAACAGCTCACCCAGCTGGATTTTTCAGCAGCACAGAGCACAAAGTACACTTCATGCTCTCAGTTGCCTTGGAAACCCGTCTGCCATTAAAAGAGGATCAATATACTTTTATGATTTCCGTGTCTTCTTCCGTGTGTGTTTTCAGGTGTGTGTGTGTGTCTGTACTTGAAACTGAAAAAGTCTTTGAATACATCAAATTATGCCATGTTCATTCTCCTCCTGATAAATCCTGTGTGTTTTAACTGGAGGTAAACATTCTGACACTGAGTATGATGTTGATGTGTCACTGTGCTCGATAATTTAGATCCTGTTTAAATACCAATCAAAGTTGAGGAAATCTGCAGTAATCCTCACAGATGCATGACTATGAAATGGGGATATGGATATGCTTTTATCAGGGCTGCCAACTCTCACGCTTCTGGTGTGTGACACACTTTCACCTTCTCATGCTGCCCAAACAATTCTCACAGCAAAATAGCAACACATGAACAGGCAAAGTAGTGAACGTTGAGTAAGTTACACTTCGTAACCCCAAATTCTATGAGGGCTCCTACATTACACTGTGATTGGTGTGCGATGCTTATCTTGATTGGACAGCTCACCTAAATAGGGCTCAGCAGAAGAGCCATGTGTTTTCATATATTGACTATGAGTCTGCAGTAGGTTAGGTTTTTGTGTTCTCTTGTTTCTTATTGATAATTTTGATTCTGGAAGCAACACCTCTTTGTCTTTCATTAGTGAAAAAAACAGCAAGCCCTTTATTGGGTTAGTGTATGTCTAATATTGTGAAAGTGTGAGTATTTCCAAAGTCCAAGGGTGGTGATGTCAGGCTATATCCTTAAACCTTAGACCTAAACTCATGTGTTAGGTACATACTTTTCCCAAAGCTTCATGTCAAATTGAGTCCAAATATGTGCACATGATTAAGTGCGTGTGCGTGAGTAAGCCCATGCCATCAAAACCTCACTCCAGCCAAGTACCCAAAGTTGGCAACCTTGTTATTATGATCCACAATTTTTGAAATATGCATGTAAATACCACAGTCAGATGAGAAGATTAATTGTGTCAGTCAAAATTATGAGAAAAAGTTTTCCTTTTATTTTCTTACTTAAACTGGCAATAGACAACTTTGTTGCTTTTTTGCTGTATCATTGTTAGGTAAATATATATTGTTAAGGTTAAGGTTACTTTATTGTCTCCCATGGGAGAAAATGGTCTTGGACTGAGGGCACTGCTGCATCAATCATCATCAATAAAAACACATTAAATACACAATAAATAGGCAATAAATAAATAGGCACACATTTACAAACATTACTCTGACATAAGTTACAGTGACACACCTCTCACATACATACATACATACATACATGCATGCAGACACCTCTAGTAAACATACTTACGGACACACTGTTATCTTAGAACCTCTGTCTGTCCTGCTGGAGTTGCCCATTAATAAATTTAACTGACAGAGGGACGAATGAGTGTTTGTAGCGGTTGTGCTTACACAAAGGAACCCTGTACCTCCTTCCAGAGTTCATTAGCACCTACTCAGGGTTCAGCACATGGGAAGGGTCTGATAAAATCCTATTGGCCTGCCGAATGGTTGACTGCTCGAAAATTTCTTGTGGAGTGAGGGGTGTGGGCATTCCCATAATCTTCCCCACTGTTTTAACCAGATTAAATATTTGAGCTTTGAACTTGAACGTTAGGTTTCCAAACCAGCTGGTAATAGCATAAGGTAAGATGGACTCTATGGCAGATCTGTAAAAATGAGCATAATATTCCTGCAGACACCAAAAACTCAGAGTCTCCGAAAATGAAGGCGCTGATGCATTTTCATGCAGACACTTGCCACGTGTGTGCCAGTTAAGCTCACTATCAATGTGGACCCCTAAATATTTGTAGGAGGTCACCTGTCTAATATCTTGACCGTGTATTACAACAGAGCTCTGGTCTCCAATTGACCTGGGATCAAACACAATTTCTTCGGTTTTACGTAATGTGCAAGTGATGCTCGTCGCACCAGTCCATGAACCTGTCTACTCCAGCTTTATGGCTGGCAATGTTGGAGTTACTTGTGAGTAGACTAAGGATAACAGTGTCATCTGAGAATTTCACAATAAATTGTACAGTGTAAAGGCTAAATAAAAATGAAACCATCTGCATTTAGATCGGTTGCTTGTAAGCCTCGCTTTCACTATGCTTTTAATGGTGACAATGGGTTGGATTTTTTTGCAGAAAAATTAAGTTTCAATTTACGGCACCAAGGTAGCATATCAGCCTTTGCGGAACCAAAACAGGAAGAGGCATCTCCCCAGTCACTATCCCCAGGTAACAGTGGAACAAATGGAATAAGGCACCACAGCTTCTCATGATGGAAACGCAAAAATTACCTTTCTAATGCGTACCAAACTAAACTGAACCAATCTGGACTGCTTGGTGGAAACGAGGCATACGTATCTTTCTCAGATTTGAAGAAACTGTCTGATTTGACAGGCTGAGTACTCCCTAGGAAGAGTAAATTGACTATGGGGTACTGTATGTCTGAATTTCAAACACACAGACAAAAATGATAAAGATCGTCTTAAATGCCTGAAGATGGTAAACAGGAACATTTATCAAAATGTCAGACTCTTCCCTTTAAATCTAGCATTTTACTGTGCCGTACAATCACTGTTGAAAAAAACATAAATGTTTCTTGTACTGTCATTGAACTAACTTTTGCATGCTCTAGCTGCTGGTTTGTACATGTCTTTCTATCTAGCTGTTAACCAAGTGAGTATGACTTCCGCCCAGGTTGCAGTCTCCTGTAATCAATAACCCCCTCTGCTCTTAAACACACTTTGGCTCTTAGCAACACAACTCACGTTCCTCATATAGCTTCACTTGATGGGACCCAGCCAACAGTCCCCCCCCCCCCCCCACATACACACCAAAGTTGTAAGGATCCAGCACTGGCATCCAAGGGTATCAGAGCCTGTCCCTCTCATTGACAAGCTGCCTGAATTAGGAAATGCTCCTGCAGGTTTCAACAAAGATAAATGACAGCACGGGAGTAAGCCCATTTGGCTTTGACAAACAGAGGAGGGTCCCGGATATATGATCTAAAGGTGGCTGATCATTAAGTGTGTGCTTTATGACTCTGTAGAAGAGTTTTCTTTTCACCGTTGAGATTGTTTATGTCTTCATTTTAACGGTAGGTTTTCGACAATCAATTATAATAGTCCAGACACATGCAGTATAGCAGGAGACTTAATTCCATGTTGGTCCTCATTCACATCTCCAATCAAACAAAATCTGTCAAAAGAGAATCTTTCTTCGCTTTCTACCTGTCCTTTGTGAAATAATACCTCAAAAACATCACCATGATTGGAAAACACACAGAAGTGGCTGCTCAGCCCGTCACGATGATTGTCTAATTATAGATAGAACATGTGGAAGCCCTCCAGGCTCTCAGCACACCTAAACAGGAGGTTTGGTGAAATAGTAGCCTCATCTTGTTTCATGTTGTCAGCCTCGGGCAAACACACTGCTCTCCCCTCTGCTGTCTCCAAGGTGGGAAAAGAAGCTGCCACTTTGTCCGACCTGCTGTCAGCAGCAATGATGACGAATCGATCAAAGACAGACTAGTGACGCTCAGAGTTTCACCAGAATTAGGTCACATTTTTTGTATTCTTACAGTAGCACTAGGTGTTGTAGCACTCACAATGCCTTAAGGGTCAGAGTGTCATTTATAACCTTGTTAACCTTGTTAAGGATGGCTTGTTTTGAATAAACAATGAATAAGTTTAAAAATGTAAGATAGTTGGTTGCTGAGTCTCATTCCCAGGTCGTCAAATACTGACACTTTGGGTTGGTGGGTCAGGTGGGATGGGCTGGTCACAAATCCAAAGGATCGATATTTGACAACCTGGGAATGAGACTCAGCAACCAACTATCTTACACATGGCACCTTTAAATATGCTAATTGGTTAAATGTGTTTCTTTGGTTCTTAACAAAAGTAATATTAGCTTATAAATGTGCCCCTCTGGTGAACAGCGCATGTGATCAAATTGCTTTGAATTTAGTACCAAACTTCAAGAATTTTAAAACAAATGAATGTATCTATAATATTAATTCATCTATAATTAACATTGTTTCTGCTTCTCTGATAATTATCTGCTCACGTTGTGTGTGTATTCTGTACTTACGAGAGTGTCCTTTCCAGCCTGCTGCCAGTCGAGCCGATGATCTCACCCAACGTACAGAACATCTGACCCAGGAAGTCCTTCACAGAAGAGACCAGCACAAACTTAATACTACACCTGTACACAATGCAGTCCAACTGTACACATGCAACATCGACATAAGTGCACTCTTTATTTATTTTTTTATTTTAAGTAAAGAGTAGGATAAAGAGTAAATAAAGAGTGTGGTCTAGACCTATTCTACATGTTAAGTGTCATGAGATAACTTTGTTGTGAATTGGCGCTATATAAATAAAATTTGATTTGATTTGATAAGTGCATCATTGCCGTTGCTGGAAAACAACAAACTAGGGATGCACGACAATATCGGCACACCATCAGTATCAGCCGATAAAGGCTTTAAAATAAAATATCGGCCCAAAATGAACATTTTTGCCTGTATGACAGGTCGATAAGATGGAACTTTAACTGTGCACACACAACGTGAATGGTTGAAGTCTTTTCTTATATTGCCCAGTGAATGTGTGCATTGTGAAAAGCATTGTATGCCTCAGGATGGTTTCACAAAAAAGTGTACAGTATGAATAACACATGTGTAACATGTGAAACCGAAAACAAACGTCTTTACGACGTATTTTACATCAAGTACATAACCAAACTTATTTTAAACTGTGATCACAACCACCTAACCAAACTGCGACCATAGGTCATGTGACTAACCCAATATAGGTCACATAACAGTCACCTGACTTCGTCCTTTCCTACTCATCTTAAACTCATAAAATGTGGATGACCTTAAATGGGCACGCAAAATGTCCTTTCATATGCCACCTCATGAGATCATGGTGGTGTGTCTGCATCTGTCAGTGGGCTATCATTATAAGAGTAGGTATAATATATAACCTTAGTTTTATCTCACACAGGCTCCACCCTCTACTGGACTCTATGGATGCAGGGCACCGCATGTGCTTATGGAACAAGGGTTACAATATCGTAAACTTCCGATATCTCACACAGGCAGAGCCTTGTACCCATAGAGTCCTGTAGAGGGCGATCATTATATAGATCTAATGAGCTTTAAGAAACAGCATCCGACTTACATGCTCATTCCCTCACTAGCATGCTTACTTACTCACTGATTTACTCAGTAGTCAAGTATTCTTCCTAATATAGAGTTAAATGTAACCAAATTTGTAACCAGAAAAAGAAAAATGGAATAATGTGCATTTCCATCCACTTTTTATGCAAAAATTAGGAGCACACATCCAGATAAACAGTTGGTGGTGCTGTTTTTTCCTGCCATTACATCACTGCAGAATAGACAGTGCCACGAAATGATGTAATTAAAAGAGCTCCAGCCAAACCTCAAATGATAAAAAACCATGTGGAAAACCTGATAATACTGTATGTTTTAATATGACATCACTCCAAACATCAATATTACAAATGTAATAGTAATACACAAATATATGTATTCTTCTGTTGAACCTGCCTTACAAACTGGTTGTCATTCAAATTTAATTTGTGCGTGGGTGTTTCAAGACTTCACTCTTATCGCACAATTCAAAAATGCATCAAAATGAAATTACTCTATCTTGTCAGATGTCTCCTTTCATTTCGGCCAATTACGAAAGTGTAGAAAAAAAAAGTTCACAAAAGTTGATGTGATCAGATCAGAAATGTAACCATTTTTTACATTTCTATTATTTAGACATTTATATACAATGATAAATATTTTGTGGAGAGATTTTTTTTATAGATAAATCATGAAATGCTTTTTTAAATCCCTCTGTGCGCATTCATTAATATTGAGACCAATCTGATTTCATACTTTTCCACCTCAGCCAATTATATAAACTTTTCTAGCGATATTTCTTTTCCTTTTTTTGTTCAAATTTATGCCATTTCCACGCAGGCGTTTAAAGGCGCACATTGAAAATGAGCATCAACTCAGAAAAAGATGTAACATTCTGTTGTGGGATATTAAGATTAAAGTCATAAGTCCCTGCTACACAGAGTCCCTCTGTGTTGTGCCTCGCTGCTGTGTAAAAGTTACAAAGGCAGAATGGGGGGTCGTTGTTGCTTCACCTCTGAGGAGGTAGTAAGAGCACCAAATCAATGTCCGGATAAAAGGAGGTGGCAGGACGAGAAAGGGGTATGATGTTTGGTTCATATGTTATGTGTGCGACAACCGGGAGATTTAAAAGCAGCTAGCAGCAGTTAGCATCTAACTGAAACAAGAAGAAAAGTAACTGTAAATGTCCGCAAACTGGGGAGACAACGCGAGGTACTTACCCTCCAAGCAGAGGACGAGATCATCCGACATATGAACAAGGAAGTTATGATTGTTGTTGCCATTACAATTAATTGTATAAAAAGTGCTGCTCGACGCATTTGTAAAACATCACACTAGATACAGATGCTGCTGTGTTACATGTGACACAGGCTTGCTATCTAAAATCACACTTTAGTCTGGCGTTATCCCGCTGTTGTTTTGTTCGGTGTAAAAAAACAGAGGCAGCGTAGAGAAGGGTCTTCATTGCAGCAGTATTGCTCAATCTGTGTAAAAAGGGCTTAAGTCTCAGAGATGAACAAAAAGAAGGTCAACCAGCTGTATGTTGAACACATGCTAAGAATTCAGCTCAGAAAATAAGGGGAACTGAAATAAAGAGATACAACATGATATCAGCCTACCTTCTGCTTATCCAGGTGGGCAGTAAGGAAAGGAAGACACAAGTTAGAGGAAAAGCTGAAAAGACGCAATGAAAAAAATGTAATGCTTTAACATAAAAAAGGAAAAAGCTGTTGAGCTAAACTCAAATGCGTAACATAAATACTGCACTCAAGCACTGCATGTTGTATCTAAATGAAAAGTTATTCTTCCATTTTTATATTGGGAGAATATAAGAAAGATAGTTTTATATCGTAGGTGCTCTGGCAAATTTTGTTTTCGGTTCAGTTCGATTCAGCCAGGGTCTGCCAACTCACTTGAGCACAGATCTCATGCTACACCTTCACACCACACGTCTTTTCTCACATTTTTCGTCTTCCTCCAATTTTGATTTTTTTTCCCTCATGGGCTGGGTCGTAGGGTGTAACAAGATTAAGGCAGCACTTTTCTCTTGCTGTCCATCAGCTGTTTGAACCAAAAGCATGCAACATGTGCGGTTCATTTGAGCAGCCAATCACATGATATTGTGGTTGAGCTGCCGCTGAAGAGCAATGCTGGAAAGAGGGCGGTGTTAGCACTGTGTGCGCTGATCAGCTGACTTTTCTGCAGTGCAGTTTTACTAACGTCAGTCATGTTTGTTTTTTCTTAACAGAAGATGTTTGGCCATTAATTACGGACCATCTGCAAAGAATAGGAGTTGGAAAATGAAACAAGTTAGCAAAAATAAATTAAGTTTCAATACAGTCAAACAATTGATTGGAAGTTAAGGAAAAGCTATAAAGCTTTTCTGTCTTCTCTCTCATATCCAATTTTAGACTCATCCAATGATTTTTTTTTTATCACCTCTTGTCAGTTTCAGGGTAACAGGGTAATATCCATTCACATGACATTGTTGAACATATTAATAGAATTTCTCCAAGGCTGCTTACATGTTTTGAAAGGTTGGAGCTCCTGGTATCCACATTGTACCTGCAATTTAACAAAAAACAGCAAACTTTAGGCATTTTCCTTTAGAATACACATTGCTATCACCTAACAACATAATGACATCCAGATGGGAAAAGCAGAGAGTACTGCCTTAAAGGGAAAAAAGAAAATCCCCATACAGTACTTCATTTGACAAGCCACACATGGCAAAATGGACAGCTCTCCTGGGGAATAGAGAATCAAAAGATTGATGAAAAATAAATGTATGGATGTGGAGCAGCACTGCCACACAATGATCTCTGGGATCAACGTGCAGACTGAAGTCATTCCCGCTCCAGCAGATGTGTTGCTTCTTTCTCTTTCTCAAGGCTCCAGTCTCCCTGAGCTCTTCCTCTTAAGAGCCGTTGGGAGGGGCTTCTTTGAAAAAGAATTCTGTTCATGTTTGACAAAGGCAATCCGCTCGTGTCGAATAAAATTACGCAGAGATCATGTATTCTTCAGCTCCTTATCACTCTGCGGATCTCCCCGTCTCCCTCTCTGCCAGGCTCGTTTGCTGCTAGCGTCTTTCTGAAGAGAATGAAGGGATGACATGGAGCTCTGCAGAAACTAAAATCTTTTCACCTGGTTTATGAACTCTTCATCCACTTCAGTTTCAGAGCCACATACTCAACCTGACAGCAATTAACATCCTCACTCCTGTTGAATGTAGATGGACGATAGAAATACACAAAGAGGTTGTAAAAGGAATTCTTTATTGACTCAGAGGAGCAAAAGCACTGAGTAGCCTACTGTACTGAGGTAGTTATTTCAACTTAAAAGACATGCTGTACATATAGTGTTCGATTCTCAGGAGAGCAGGCATCCTTTGAGAATATGAGTGACAAAGCCTCCATATTTTAGTGTTTTTTGCTGAAGCCCGGTGGAGCCGCTGTTCCCTTGTTATCCAGGGGTTAAAGCAGCGCTACAACAATAAAATAGAACTGTCAGACTTAAGACATATCAACAGCACAGAGACTTCTAACACTTTCAACAGTTGGCACAAAACTTCCCCAGTTGCTGATGCTTTTTCATACATTCTACAGTAATTTTTGCATTTCAAAGTTCAAAAAACACTTTATGAGATGGGAACTCCTCTGCCTTGTTGTTCCTCCTCTGTCTTTAACAACCTTTCGCCTATTTCCCAATATTGGTTTATACGGTTTTCCCCCCTATTTTCTACATCTCTCACCAAGACTTGTTTCCTAAAGCTGGAGCACAGCAGCGACTCAGGGCTTGGAATTTTCAGAGGGAAGATACAGGAGGAGGAAAATGAAATAAGAAAGAGGAGGAAAACAAATGGGGAAGAGGGTCCATCAGCAGAACTGTCTGGAGCAAAGTCATCATTAAACCTTGAAGTCATGTTGTCTCTAATCCAAACACCACAATGCCTGATTAGACCTGTTTTTCCATCCAGGGGCCTCATTTATAAAACTGACTTAGGATCAATTTTGATCTTAAATGGGACTTCAGCAGAAATCCACATATAAGTAGTTATTTATAAACTCTTACCTTAACGTGGAAATGATCTCATCTCTAAGCAAAGTCTAGACTTGACTTAAGTGATGTTCCTGCTGGTTATTGTAGTTTGGGAGGAATGTGTGTCCAAGCCTCTCATGATCTTTGCATGAGCTTCATGAACGATGTGATAGGAATTATTAATTAAAGGTGTGAGGAATTAATTGCCATAACATTTCTATTTCATATCACATGCCTCGTTCACTACAGCAGCGACATACTCCCAAGCTGTGTGTTTGGCTCCGTTTGTCAACACACTATTTAATCCACTGAATAATACTCCTGGCTTCAATATCCTCTACCATCGCCATGATCTTGCCTTCCAGAAAGTTTGACTGTCTCTTTTTGACCATGATTATTCCTGACTAAACCCTCATTTGTGCTGCATTATGTAAGAGGAAATCAAAGGGCAGGTGCCGACAATTTGATTTGTGATTTATAGATCAAAGGTGTGTAAGTTACCAATGGGATTCATAGAACCTACTTAAGCAAGATTTTTTAATGCTCAGCAGCTCTTATGAATTGAATGTAAACACACCACATTGGAGATGATCTGAAGAATAAATTCAAGTATAAATCTAAGAACATTTCAGAAACGAAAAAAAAATGTAAAAACTTAAAATTCAAAGAGGTTATGTCGGTTATGTCGTCTCTCGTCTCTGCGTGTATCTGTCAGACTCAGAGTTGCAATGCTCATCGGAATGCAGAGATTTGATTGGCTGAGTTGCATCATCATCATGTGAGATGATTTACAACACATGCAATTGGTCTGTGAGTTTCGTGGGCTGCCAGTGCTGTAAAGGCTAGACAAGCAGTGCCGGTTAAAATAGAAATGCTCTGTTAAGATTTAATAATTCTCAGTAATTTATCAGTCCTACGTCCAGATAGGACGGAGTCTGGGCCTGGACCCGGGCCACATAGAGAGGGATGGCAGGTTAAGAAGGGGGTTCATCTACTGGCTGTGCCTAAGTACAGCCTTATTGTCTTACATATTTGTAGTTTTTAATTCATCTGTTACAACTGCAGTCCGAGGCTTCCATGAACAGTTACTATAATTGCTGTCTGTCTCCAGTGTCAAAGTCGTGTGCTTTGTGCTCCAAACCATTCATCTCAACCACTCCACCATGGTTTAACTGGGGTATAAAAATGTCCTGGATTGGTAAAAATGTTGTCAGTGACCAAACACATTTCCTCCAAAATGTATTTTGGGAAAAAAATAGTATACCGTAAGTAAACATAGACATACAGTATTTTGTAGACAACAGACAAGACAAGATAAGACAAGACAAGACAGACCTTTACTGTCACAATGGGAAATTTGGACATCCCAGTATCTGCAGGAAAAAAGGGTTCCTTTGACACACTCCCTCCTCTCCACCTCTTCTTTCTCTCCTCTATTTTGATGTTTACTCTCATCCTTCACTCCTGTTCTCAATTTTTAATCCCTTTACTCCCTTCAATACTCCGGGCCTTTTAGTCCTGTGATGGACGGGGGAGGGAGCGAGCATTGCAGCGTGACAGCACTGTGTGACTGAACTGACCAGCACACCCTGTATCAGGAAAAGGTTATTTTTGAAAATGAATATAACTACAGTAGCCACTAAAATCACCTCGATTGCCTGCTGCTTTCTGGGTTTCATTTTTTCTGGGATTGGTATATGCCAAGTGTTGGGTTATAGGGCTTTGAAGAGGGAAGTAAAAGCCGGGGACTAATGGAAATAATGGAACTGAGGGAACGTATGTCACATACACCAATCTCCCCGCTTCTCCAGTACAACATAAATCTATCTCACCCCCATCACTCGCTCTGTAAAGATCTCCTTCTCCTACGATTTCAAATTGAGCTCTACATGCCGAGCTCGGGTGGGATCAAATGAAATTATCACACAGTAGGATAAGCCTGTGAGCGATGGCCAAATGAGATTTGAGTGTGGAGGAGCAATAGAGTTGCTAAAAAATCTAATGACCTTGATTTACATGGCAGGCGGCTGGGGAGCTGGAGGGCTTCTTGTGAACAATGGAAACTGTTTTGGAGTGTGTTTTGATACAGTGTAAGTCAGCTTTTTTTTTCTTCATATCCTTTCCTTTCTTCATTTTGTGTGAATTTCTTTGTGCAACCCACACGCCAGGATTCAGATCACACAGTGTGGCACGACAGGGTGCTGCACCAAGTTAGAATCTGTGATTTAGGGTGTAGATTCCTTTGCACCAGAGATTCTGATTCATTTAAAAAAAAAATTGGATTTGTTCCTCTTCACGGTTTTATGCCAGGACGCTTATACTTGTAAAACGCAGCAGTAAGAGCATTAGACCATGTAAAATGAGTAGCAAGGTAGTCAAAGCTGATTCATATAATCATCATGGTGGTGATTAGTGGAAGAACATTACTGTTATTGTTAGTGTCAGCCAGTGAAAATCAACACTGTGTGTGGAGGCAAGCTACACTGAGGAAAAGCTAAGTCAAAACTTTAAAAGGCCATTTTCCATTCTTATTCAGACTGACAGTTCCAAGGAAAGCAGGCTACTAAAAATACTAAAATATTTTGATTTATCAATAATAATAATTTTAAGGTACTAATTTGCAAAACATGAAATTTTGAGGATTTGTCAATGAACGAGTGAAGTGTAAATTATTTTTTGTAAAGTTAAAAAACAGCTAACAATTGGACCTTGACTTGAGATGATTTTGTCATGCAACATTTCAGTAATTAGAAAACAATGAGTAGTTCAAGGTTAAAAGCAGATAATTAACTATGAACCAGGGATACACTAATTATCAACACAGTATCTTGAAATCTCTTCTTAGTAAATTTTAATTATCTAGAACATAGTCCTCCATTCACAATTATACAAGAAATACTTATTAGCATATTATTAATTATCAGGATCATGTTGTTCAGTTGTTCTTATCATAAGGTCTTATGAATGTTGACCTGTGCCCTAAAAATATTGACTTTCCTTTGGGACACCTGTGTACGGATACTGAACTGTTAACATCAGCCATACAGTAACTAAGATAATTTGATAAGATAATTTTGGATTGGTGATTGCAGCATCCACAACACTAGCTCCCATCTTTCTCATCATCATCATCATCAGATGGACTACAACAGACTCAGAGTCATGTCACTGAATGATTCAGAGAAGGAATAAGCAGCGTTTAAGTGTTGACAGAACCAAAACTTTATTACAATACATTTAAACCTAATAACAAACCATACATCTCGTACTGCTGTTGGCTTAAGGAGTCAAGTCCAACAATAGCTGTGTCAGGACTGGATAAACCTAATCAAAATTGGCCCGCGAGGCCAATAGAAACAAGGCAGCCACCTGGGCATGGAACTGGAGGAGGCAACTATGGTCAAAATGGAAAAGAAGCTGATCTTGTGTGTGTCTGAATTCCCCCAGTCGTATAACACAAGTTCACGATTGTATCGAGACCTCAGGAGGAAAGCTATATCATGGAAACACGTTTCTAATCAAGTAGGCATATCGGGTGAGTCTTAACAGGTAGTTTGTAGCTAGGCAATGTGTCATCACATTAACCATGTTAAATCACATGATGTGATTTAACATGGTTTTGTTTACATGTTTTGAAAAAGGCCTGTCCCGCCAGAAGATCTTCCTGCTAGAAGTTTTGAAAACTGCGTATTTTGCGATGAACCCAGCGGAGAGCGCACCTCAAACAGAGTTGTGTCTGAAAGGGGATTAACACTAAAATAATGTTATTATATACACCGATCAGCCACAACATTAAAACCACTGACAGATGAAGTGAATGACATTGATCATGGCTACAGTAAAATGTTCTAGTGGAAAACCCCGGGTCCTGGTATGTGGATGTTCTTTGACCCATAAAACCCACCCAAACATTGTTTCAGACAAACTAAACCCCCTCATGCCAACAGCACTCCATGGATCATAATTTTTCAGGCATGTCCCATGTAGCTCCATCAGATTTGGATCTGGAGCATTTTGAGGCCAGGTCGAGACTTTAAGCTCTTTGTCACATTCCTCGGGCTGTTCCTGAGCAGTTTTTGTGGTGTGGCAGCACACATTGTCCTGCTGGGGGACCAATATCATCGGGGTGTGCCGGTACCATGGGGGGTGTGTGCTTGGTCTGTAAGGGTGTTTGGGCAGATGGTTTGTGTCAATTGGCATCCACATGAATGTCAGGATCCAGCGTTTCCCAGCAGAATAGCGAGATGATCGATTCAACTGTCAGTGGTTTTAATGTTGTGGCTGGTCAGTGTATAATACAGTTACTTTTTTTATGACAAGACATGAGTCATCTCATTACATGTTACGGTTAGATGTTGATTATTTCACAATGCACTGACATGAGTGTGTTAAAAAGGCATTTTAAATAAGACTAAATCTGTCCATATGTGGCCCAATCAGAAAATATGACTGTATATGGTTAAGGCTCTACAAATAAACTTGACTATAATTTAAGTACAAGAGGCATTAGTGAAACTTTTTACAATGACATGACTTTAGCAACTTGAAGTGAAAGGACAATAATCGCAGGGCACATTTTAATTGCTTCATTACAGAGACTCATTAGCTTTTAATGACATTTTAAAAGTTTCGAGACATTGGACAGCATGACAAAAATCACATTGCTTCATTCGAACTATTTCATTAACAAAAAGAATGACTCCAAAGCTTTGGAGCTGATGAATCTACTGGACAGCTTTGAATTTACCCAACATGTAAATGAAGCCACTCATCAGCATGGTAATACTCTAGACTTGGTAATATCAACAGGGTTAAACATTGACGATGTTTCAGTGTCAAAATTTCAACAGTAACTTGTCATCAGCTTTAAATGCTGTTGCTGCACTGAAGGTTAAGAAGAGGTCGACTGAGAGAATTTCTCCATGGTTATACAACAACTGTTAATGAGATTAAGAGAATCTGTCATGCAGCTGAAAGAAAATGGAGGAAAACTTGGCTCCCAGTTCACTGTGATTTATACAAAGAAGCCATGACTGTCTGCAACAAAGCAATACGTCTGGCAAGAAAGGACTACTTTTCCAAGATCCTTATAGAGAATGCTGAAAACTCCAGAATATTATTCTCCACTGTTGACCAGCTGCTCAACACCGCTTCCACCTGTCCACAGTTCTCTGCATCCAATTGTGAAGAATTTGCATTGTTCTTTAGTCACAAAATAACTTCAATTAGAGCCAGCATTGCTGCTGATGCAAACAAAGATGATCTCAGCAAACCCTGTGAAAATGGTGTAACCATGGGAAAATTCACCTGTATTACATTAACGGAGCTTTGCAAGACTGTCACTGAGTGTAACTCTTCCACCTCATGTATTGACCCTGTACCAACAGCATTTCTACAGTGCATGTTCAACAGTGTTTCAAGTCACATCCTGAAGATTATAAACACATCCCTTCAAACAGGCATCTTCTGAGATGCCTGTTTGTAAACTGTTGTAAACAGCTGTTGTAAAACCCTTACTGAAGAAACCCAACCTAGATGGTGAAGCACTAAGCAACTATCGGCCGATATACAACTTTCCATTCATCAGTAAGATACTTGAAAAGATAGTTTCAGTGCAACTTAACTCCTTTCTTAAAAAAAAATAACATCCTGGAGGAATTTCAATCAGAACACACCACAGCACTGAAACTGCTCTTACTAAAATAACCAGTGACCTCAGACTAAATTCTGATGAAAATAAGATCTCAGTTCTTGTCGCCTTAGACCTAAGTGCAGTGTTTGATACGATTGACCAGGACATCTTAATTAATAGTCTTAAATTCAAACGGAGAAAGTTCTATGTCAAACTTAGAGTTGATGTGTCTGAGAAACATGACATCTGTTATGGGGTTGCACAAGGGAGCAGCCTTGGTCCATTATTATTCTCACTCTTCATGCTGCCACTTGGTGACACCATTAGAAAGCACAATTTATGTTCCCGTAGTTATGCAGATGACACACAACTGTACATCTCTGCTGAACCAAATGATGCTGCAGCTATAGACTCCATCACTACCTATTCTTTTAGCCATAAATAAGTGGATGAGCAATAATTTCTTAAAGTTAAACAAGGACAAAACTGAAATCTTACTTGTCGGCCTAAAACAAAAAGGGAAATGCTGCAATTACTTGCATGAAAGGTGCTATACAAATAGAAATTATTATTATTACTTTCACTATAGAGGGTATGCTGTGACATCAGATTCCTGCTGTAATTTGAATTTTGTTTAATGTATTTCTCACTATGTTTTGGTGAAGCTTGTATTTGCTACACACTGTACATCAGAGTACTTTTGGATCAATTTAACGAGGTGTGTATGAAAATGTGAAGGTGGCCATGATGTGATTTACATGTTCAGTTGGCATCAATGATGAATGCGGCCTCCCTTCTTCACAGTAAAGGCCTGGAAACAGCAGCAGACATTTACAAACCTGATTACACAGCACTGCACAGTATGTTAAGTTTAGGTCTGATTCATTCCTTCAGGGTGCAGAAACAAAAGCCGTAATTACATTACATTTTCATACTATAACCAATGATTGCAACACCTGTGCTCTCATTGTGATGGAATTTACACTATTAGCACCCACGGCTAGCTTTGTGTTCTTTTAGCAGCGCTGCCATTTATTTGATTCTGAAGTGGACTGGCCTGGTGGGTCTTTGATAAGCTCACACTATAACAGGTTCAATGGCTGAGGCAGCTTCCTTCATTTGTAATATTGTATTCAGAAATTTATATACTCTTGTATCAAACCTGGAATCTGTTGAAAGACAACTGTCTCTAAATACAGTAATCATCTACCCTCCTGGTCCCTGCTCATAGCTCTTAGAAGGATTCTATGGCATGGAACCTGTAAAATTATTGTTATCATCACTAAGGCATTTGCTCGGTAAGTTTTAAGCCATCTTAGCTCACCATATGACCAACAACCAAAACCACACAATAGGGAAACGATACCGGAGATAATTGTACTGTTTTTTTAGTTCCCCGTACACATCTTCAACAGCAGAGCATACACAGATGAATGAGGAGGAACTTTCTCAGAACATCAGCTTTGAAGGTTTATTATCCAATCCGTGCCATTTTCTTTATTTTAAGCTTCAAACTGCTCTGTTTAAATATGTGATTAGTTAGATGAGATTTTAGATTACTGTACGTTCAATTTGATTCGACAGCAGCAGTCTGTGGGGTATGGCTCAGAGTGGTCACTTCACTGTGGCCTTGAAGTTGCATCACGCTGACACCAATTAAAAATACTCAACCTTGATGTTGACAGACGTCTTAAAGCACCTTCACTGTCAACAAACACTAAAGCCTGATATATCTTCTTCCTGTGAGCCATGTTGCTCAATTGTTGTCCAAAAACAAATAAAAACAGTGATACACAGGGTGACATGTTCCTTCATTAGCCTACCCACTGACTCAATCCCACATACACCATATGTGTGTGGACTAATACACTACTGGAAAAAGTCCATAACAAATTAACAATTTTGTCCTGTGACATTTGCTAAAAACCACAGTTCCTCAGCTGTTTAAGGAAATCGCTGAGTCTTACAGTTCATAAATGTTACTACATCTAGTGTTGCGGCTTGTGCCGGAAACACTGGAGAATAGGGGGGTTAGGACCCAGGCGCAGAGACGGTAGACAAAACAGGATATATTTAACTGATTTATTTAACAAAAAGAGACTCACAAGGGTACTTATACACACACATGGTAACACATGGAACTGACCTGACGGCACACCATATAACTTACAAACAATGAACTGA
>JBBPCS010056349.1:0-18173 GCA_037974645.1 Hollardia meadi
AGCAGGTCGTCTTGACCATGTCTACATGCCTAAATGCATTGAGTTGCTGCCATGTGATTGGCTGATTAGCTACTTGCATTAACGAGCAGTTGAACAGGTCTACCTAATAAAGTGGCCGGTGAGTGTAAGTGATAATACTCTTGGTGGGGAAATGCATCATGTTGGAGTTTTGAAAACAAAAAGCCGCAATTTATAACTTCACACCATCGCTCCAGACCTCCGCCCTCCTGCTGCTCTCAAGTTCCTCCTTTTTTTTTTTTTTTGCACACTGCAAAAAATATCCACCCATAGCTTCCACTTGAACTCCTGTCAGTATATTTAGCTGAATAAATAAGCCATAAAACAGCTGAGACCGAGTTGTTTGCAGTAAAACGTGTGCCCAGTAAATGTGTCGCATTTCAGATTAACTGTGCGCCCGAATGACTCAAACAGACGGATCATTTTTATTTTTTATTTATTTACTTTTTTTTTTTTTTTTTTTTACAGTGCAGGACCTCCTCCCTGCATCATTTGCCTCCCCCCGCGCCTCCCCGCCACTCTCTCTCTCTCTCTCTCTCTCTCTCCCTCTCTGTGTGTCTCCTACAGTTTTCCAGGAGGACCAGTCCCTGTCAGACTCCCTGCACACACACACACACACACGCACACACACACACGCACACACACGCTCACCCCAGCACGGACAGCTGCAGCACCGACCAAACAACCATGACTGCACGGGACGCTGCATCTCTGCTCGTCGGACTTCTGCTCCTCTGTCACACCTGGGGAGGTGAGTGCCACAGAGATATTTGGTGCCCGATCCGTGCAACACGAGGGTTGTTTGGTGGGACATGGGTGTTTCAAACTAAATGTGGAGATACATTAATTTAGAAGAAGGTTGTTATGAGAGTATGAATCGGAAAATTAATGTTTATTCATCATTTATTTGAGGTACAGGAACCATTCCTGAGACTTTTGGGAACTAAAGAGGCCCTTGTTGAGCTGCCTGCACAGAAACTTTACCTCATACCTCCCTGTCATCTCAAGTGTAAGCTTCATGGCACAGATGTGAAACTGCACAGTTCTCTTTTGCTTACATTTAGTTTTCAGTAAAAAAAAACCTTCCCAGAGTAGTAAAACATCCAAGTAACTGCAACACTGTGTTTTGCTGCCTGGCTGTATATAATGTGCTAAACTGTTTTTTACCTTTTAAAAGTCCTCACAGAGTAGATTTTAGAAGGAGGACACTTTTATTTATCAAGAAATGCTCCATACAATAACTTGTTTGTACACTGGGTGTGTCGTTTGCATTGTTGTAAAAATTCTTACTATAATGTGAAGTCCTACTTTGCTAATTTCCATGGTGTATATACGTTTTTTTTTTATAGTTTCCTGCGTGTGTTTTTAAGCCACTGACTTCCACAGAGGTGTGGTTGTGGGCAGAGAGCTCTCCGTCTGCTTTCTCTTGTCTGTTTGGTGAATGTTTCTATCACACACACAATACATTCTCAGTGTGAGATACAGCTCTCACTGGCACCGCGCAGCTTTAGACTGAGATGTGGTGTGAAACTGAAGGATAGACAAACGTTCACCTGCTCAGTTTCATCGTCTTCGTTGTGAATCAGGCTTCTTTAAATCAGCTGTGTGAGGCTGTAATAATAATTTTTAAAAAAAAGCTGGATGGATGAGGTGCAGATTAATGTTTATTTTTAGAGCGGAGCATGTGAGGGTAGAGTCATACGTGGTGTTATGTGGATGAGAAGGGCACGCTCTCTCACATTTCCACATTACAGCTTCATGTTAATGGACTTTATAGTTTGTGTTGCTTTGCCTTTTCTTGTTTGTTTAAACAAGACAGGTTAACGTGGGCTTTCCCCCCTCCACCTCTTCCTCTTTTTGAGCAGGACTTCCCCTCCCACCCGCCCCCCACGTCTTTACCTTTCCTTACCCCGGTTTGTGCTCTCGACCATATGAACCTCTCCCTCCCATGTTCCCATATTGTGCTGATCTCCTGTTTAACTTCAGCCTGACCATTGTCCCTGACCTCTTCCAACCCTCTCTGCTCTTATCAAGTTTACTTCCTGTACTTGTTCTCTGGCTTTCTTCATGTCTGTTCTGGTGCCCTTCACCACCAATCTATATCTACTCTGCCATTCAATGTATTACATCTGTTTGTAGCTGTAAGACCGGAGAATGGTGTTTACTAAAGAAATAAGCCTGAAAAAATTGCAATAGATCTTCTCTCTGGAGCTGTTTGCATTCCTCATTCCTCAAGTGAAAAATACTCATCACAATTTCTCACCATCAAATATCTAATTTTTGTTTTTGCCCAACCAACTGCCCGAAAAACAAAGATTAGTTTTTAATCAAATAAAACAAAGAAAAGAGAAGCATGTTCACATTTTAAAGGCTGGAACCAGCAAATCTTTGGTATTTTTGCTTGAACAATGATCGCAAATGCTGCAGATCAACTATTTGTCACCCAACTAATCAATTAATTGACCAGTTTGAATCGGTTTTTGGTAACCTTCACACCAGATTATTAGTTCTGTCGCAGTGAGTTTGCTGTCAGTTTTTCTCCCCAAAATCTGTAATGGTTATAATCTCAAGCATGTCATGATGTAAGTTAACACCTCCCCGTCAGGCCTGCTGGATCTGCAAAGACACATATGGAGCACGAATGAGTGCGACTGTGTCTGTGCTAGATTTCTGTCTCCAGACCCTGATGACATCAGAGGACATGCTGTTGGACTGTATAGTGGAGTTGACCCTCGATAAGGATACTATTCACTTCCTGTGACATCAGCTAATCAAGCGGGGCCAAAGAGCTCGGCAACATTAGACCTCGCTCATTTAAAAGGTCGTCACTTTCTGCTGAGGCCGAGGCACCGTGCTTCAGTTTCATGCGCTCGAAACAACCGCTGCTCTTCAGAAGAAGCGAGCTGGTCACGGACAATAAATGACTTGTTTTGTCTGGACTGCAGCGTAGAAAAGTGAGGCCCAGTCTCAATCTGGCAGAGGATCAGCAGAGCAGAGCGGGTTTGAAATGAAAGTCCCTAAATTCAGACCTCTCTGCCGGCAAACATCCACAGCGAGCACTGTGACTGTGTCATATCCATGCAGCTGTTTGTGGAGCAGTTGTTAGAAGAGTTAGAGAGTTTGGCGGTCTCGGATCTTCTTTGACCTAGAAACATGTTTTGTTTATTTAATTGTATATTGAAATATTACATTTTCTTCATGTGTCCTAGTAACTAACTGGTGTAAATAATCACCATGCCCCTAAACCAGGTCCTTGTGTGGAGGAAGTTCATCACAGGCACATGGTGTCTTATCTGTGACCTGAAATAAAGCCTTGAGCTGTTCATGACTCTGTTTATGTGTTCCATGCAACAGAGTCCTCTGGACACCACACAGAAAAGGAGCAGTCCACCACTGTTTTTGATCTGCGCCGTGGTGGTGAACAATCAATCTGGAGATGTCTAAAATTGTTTTGGTGAATTTACGGCTGTTAGGATTAGTGAAGCATAATCCAGAGCCCCAGTGAAACCTAGAAAGGAAAGAATACCACGGCTAGAGGATATCAGTATTGTGCCATAGAAACTTAACAATAGGTCAAATCATATGCATATATCTTAAGTTATCTTAAATAAATGTTCTTAAACATGGCACAGAGGTTTTGAGTTTGAGTTTATTTCTGTTAGACTCAGGAAGTGCAAAGTTTTTTTAGTTTGGTTTAGTTAAACAACCACAACAAACATGCTGCTTGCATGCTGTTACGCTGTGTTGTAGCATGTCACATAAACATTTCAGTGGTTTTATACCTCACTCAAACACATTCTTGGTCTGACCTGCTCTCTCTCTGGTTGGCCAGTGATGACATCAAGTGACTGTCTTAGAAGAATCTAGGGAAATCTATTGTGCCATTATCCGGTAAGCCATACAGTCATTACCACTTGTGGCCACAGCTGTTGCTGCTCAGCAAACGTTACAAAGGCAGGCTTCAAAAGATTGCCCTGAGATTATTACTGTAACTCTGTACTAAAGCTGTGGTGAATGTGTAGCCCTCAGAACTAGAATAAGTTTGTTGCCCATCACAAAGATATTTAAAGATCCAAAAAAGTAAAATTAAAAAAATATAAATTTGTACAGCGCTTTTTCACAGACAAAAGTCACAAAATGAAGTGGCCACTGAAGCCACAAACAGCTAAAAGTGGAGACAAGATACACAATACTTAGTAAAATATAGACCATAAAAGGTTATACAAACGCCTGACTAAACAGGTACTGTATGTCTTTAGCTGCTTCTTAAAAGAAACCACAGAATCAACAGAACATAAGGGTGCAGGCAGATCGTTCCATAGGTTAGGTGCTACGGCCTCAAAAGCTCAGATCACCTCGGGTCTTAAAGGCGGGTGGTGGGACCGACAGTAAATTGAGGATATTTGACCTGAGAGGGTGAACTGAAGAGTATGTGTGAATTAATCCAGACAGCTATGCAGGAGCCCGACTGTGCAATGCTCTGTACGTATTCAATCCAATTCCAAATTCTGACTCTTATCGGATCCTATATGCAACAGGGAGCCATTGCAGAGACTTAAGTACTGGGGTAATATGAGACCGTCTGTTGGACCTAGTGAGAAGTGTTTGCGGCCGCATTCTGGATTGTCTGCAGGCGGTCAAGAGCAGCCATCCTCAGAGAGGAGGACGGTGCTTTGCAGTGGTCTATGCGAGATGAGATGAAGGCACGTGTGAGCATCTCTAGTTCACCGGTAGAAACCACTGATCTCAGCTAGCTAATATTTTCGTTCAGCTGCTTCACATGGGTGTCGAATAACGAGGATTGACCTGATATTACCGATAAGTTATTGATAGAGGAAATAATGAAAATAAATCCTACTGTCTGAAATATTCACCGTTAAATATCAAGTGTAAACACAGCATTGTAACCCATGCAGAAGTAAATAAAAGTTTAGAGTCTGATGTGAAATAAAAACTTTCAGACAACCCATTTATGTGGCCAGTAGTCTGTAGATATACCTGGCTCTGAAAATGCCAATGCGAAGCCATTTCCTGATCGATTTGTTGATAGAGGTACACAATTAAGTGAGTCCATTTTGATGTTTTCTTGTTGTTGTCTTGTCTGCGTGTGCTGTAGATCAGCTGTCAGGTTCAGGACAGTGTTGGTTTCCTCTCTCTCTCTGTCTCACATGCAAACATTTCTCACTGTCCAATAAGAGTTCTTGGGCTTAAATAAATCCTCAATACCTTTGCATTGTTGTTGGCACAGACATTACTGATTAGTTAATGGATTTCTAAGTTTTGGACCATGAAACCTGAAGCATGAAGTTGTTTTTAGGTGGGTTTTTTTGAATGGAAACAGCACTTTGATCCAGTGTTTCCTTGCTGAAACATGTAATGGGTTGAAGCTTTGCACTTGGGAGCACAAACTGCAGAAGCAAACGGTTCCCTTCTACTGTTTGATCCTCCCATTGTTGTGAATAACATCCATTATCACCATTACCTGGGTCAATAAAGCAAACCAGTGATGGAGAAGGGTGCGGGGCTGTTACTGGTGGAGAAACCTCCCAGGACGTTGTGCTGTTGTCATCGGGGCCAATATGTGTGCGCTCACTGAAAGGCAGCAAATGCTTGTTTGTATAATGTTGCTCAAGCAAAGAAACAAACTGCAGCCAAGCCACGTTGAATGATATCTTAATATCAACACTTTTTGCTGCAAAGGCAGGTGGTTTAACACTTGTTTACTGTGCAAAAGGAAGGAAGGAAGTTAATATTCCACTTTATTCCGTCTTTGCTTTTCAGAACAATGAGGAAATACGCTTTTGTTCACATTTTTCTCCCAAAGAAAAAACATTTTATGTTGGCTTTAAATTGGCAGAAAATACAACTTTTCCTGATTTCAATCAATCAATGCTCCTTGCAACATTATTCATTCATCACAGTTTGGTTTTATATGAAACACACCATCAACGATGCCCAACAGAAAGCCTGAATATCAATATCAGCCTCGTCTACAGATGTGCATTGAGGCATTTCATCTGTAAGTCACATTGAAGGGATGAACACATATGAGAGAGCTTTAGTGTATTCTGATCTGATATATTGCTCTGATGTATTGCAGGGTAAATCCATTCATATCAGGCAGTCTAGAGCTCACCTTTAACCAGAACAGCGTCTGAAGAGCGAGTCCTCCTCTGTCTGTTACCACTTACTGCTGCTCTAACACACTTTGAAGTTCCCTGATCAGTTGGACAGCTGCGTACATGTGGTGCCCTCGCAGTCCTGCCAACGCATGCACGCACACACACACACACACACACACACTTTGCCACTACTTAATGACCCGTTGTCATCATGTGTTATTTTGGGTAAAGCGGGGTTACTGTTTCACTGCTGACACTGACTCACTGCAGAATCAGAATCTAAATTCACTTTTACTTATATATTACACATATGCAATTTGAACGTATTGAATTATTGAGATTATAAACATTACAAAGTCTCAGCCATAGACCTGAGTAGCCCAAATTCCCAAAATACTCTCATTTTTGTCTGACATTGAGAAAGCTAAGAAAATTTTAAAATTCCCCCAAAATGACCTATCCCAAATTATTTAATTTTGTGACCTCAGACCTTTTTTTTTTATTGCAGTGAGAGAGGTTAAGAGGTCAATGAGTTGCTTTCAAAGCCACTTGACTCAAAATAAATAAAAATACAAACATGATGATTTTGCTGCATCTATGGGTGCTCAGTTTTGCAGGTTTGAGTCTTGTACACTGTAGGAAAGCAGGATGCAGGCCTATTCTCTCTCTCTCACACACATATTGTATTCAGAGCACAATACACTTGACAAGTATTACAGGACTGTTTATGTGATTCCCCCTCATTTGAAAATCATTTAAAAGTCAAGGAGAGCTGGTTTTATGAAGCTGGCAAGAGGAACAAAGCTGTCCTAACTGTCAGAGCGCCATAGTGTAGAGAAAAGTGTGAAAAATCCTGATCACCCTTTGGCACAAACTGTGACCTGGAAGTGACCAGCAGGGCTCTACATCAAAACAATAAGTCAGGCAGCAATATTTTGTACCAAGCAGAGAGGATGGAGGGAGCCCTGGATAATACCAGAGTACAGTGCATTGCAGTAATCAAGCTGAAAATGAATAAAAGCATGTACAACTTGATGTAGACAAGCAAATGATAAAAGAAACATTTCAAAGTAATAATCTCATTATGAAGTCTCGTTCTTTGATCCTTCCAGATAGTCTGCTAGACTTCTACACACTTGAGGTTACCGTAACAAATGTAACTCTACTCTTTGGGATGGCTTGTCAAGTTAAACTTGGGTCACGGTTGAAACAACAAACTAAGCCAAACTGCGAAAATGTTGTATCAGCCATGAAATAATCTCTAAAGCTCTCATTAGTCAAAAACATCAACATTAGGAGGTCACTGGGATTATGTAAGAGGTGGTGAAGAGGCGCGGGGAACCAGTGTGCTAGTGTCAGGTTGAAGTCTAAATCAATTAATTTAGGCCAATGTATAATTTCTCATTGAAATAATCTCTCACATTAGTGCAAACTGTAGAAAATATGCTTGCAACT
Source organism: Hollardia meadi (assembly GCA_037974645.1). NCBI lineage: Eukaryota > Metazoa > Chordata > Actinopteri > Tetraodontiformes > Triacanthodidae > Hollardia > Hollardia meadi. Next base: position 7,596 of record JBBPCS010056349.1, read on the forward strand.
TTGAGTTTATTCACCACATGAACGCCATTTGGATTCTTGTTAGATGTTTCTGGCTCACGTTGATACACAAAAGTAATGATTACGGTGCTTGTGTTTGGCCGTGGAGGTTTCGTTAATCTGGGGTGACAGTCATCACCTATTCACATCAGATTTAACACAGTACGATGTCATCATTTTGTAAACAGTAACTGAATGTAACGTCTCGTCTGATTTTTCACTGGAAGTTTTTTTAATCTGTGTGGTTTCAATTAAGTTTTATCCAGACATACATCCACTCCATCCAAAAACTCTTTGTTGCTGATTGGATCCAAATTCAACCCTATCAGTAGACAAAGAATTGTCAATATCAGACGATTTGAAAAGTCCAAGATAAAGTTCAAGTTAACGGTTTTTTTTCCACCCAATGCCAAAGTTGTTGTTTTTTTTAATTCTGGTTTTCTGCAATATTTTCTCAATGTAACTATGTTAGGGTTAAGCTCATAGAAAGATCATTGGTCAGACTGTGTATTGTTAGAGTTAGGCCGTTGTTAGACATTGTGGTCATAGTTACAGTCTCCTGCGTGAAAGTCAGACATACTGTACATATCTACCATCACAACCTCCACACTATGACTTATTTACACATGAAGGGCAGACTACTTCCTGGATCTGCACTGAACATTGGCATTAAATATAAATATTGTGCTGCAGAAAAGTCTCATTTGGCTGCACAGTAATCCCTGGGATGGATACTGGGCTGTTGAAGTCATAAAGCATTACAGTTAAACAGGCAACTTAAAACCCACCTGACAGCCTAAATATGTGGGTCTGTATGTGCTATAAAAGCTGCAATTATGGAAAATGATGCTGGTTGTCTTTTTACCACAGCAACTAAGAGTCCAAACATAAATGGCATTTTTTGGCAACCATTTGAAACACACCGTTAACGTCCATAAAATGACAGATTTCTCTGTCTTTGAATATTGTTGGAAACATTTAGGACAATTTAACTACACAAGTCAGTTAAATATACGAGTTGTTTATATACATTTTATTGCAGAAATTCTACATATTATATCCCCACAGTGTTACAAGTGAGTTTCATGAATTTACAGTACAGTTAAAATTCACTGGATCAATATTAAAAGTCAGATCTCTTTTTGTCAATGGTTTGATTGTATGAGCAGTTCTTTGCCAGTTTCTGTCTATGAGGGACAAACATTTGAGACCTTTTTGTCTTAGAAATGCTCAAATTACCCAAAGTTCCTCACTCTGGTTCAAAGGCTGTTCAGTGGCCCCAAGACGAGCCAGCTGTTCCCTCTTGTCAGTCACACTGACTCCGTTGTCAACATGATGGTTTCTACATGGTTGTTGGGCTTTAAGAAATAGTGATCATTTTTAGGCGTCACAGGGACGTGGAGTTTTACAGAAATGGTGAACTCGACACCATTCACACTGTCAGATGGGATATGGGATGTGTAAAAATGTGGGGCCATATGCGTGTTATAAAATGCATCCAGGCAAAAATTCATGTACTTCACTGCAAACTGTGAGTGATGAGATTATATTATTTGGCTCTAATGATATTGATAGTGTTGCTTAGTCAAAACCTCTTTGCTTTGTTTTGTAACAGAATGACGAAGACTCAACATTATCTTTGGCCTTTATGTTTGGACATCTAGCCAGAAAATCTGTGATTCTTGAAAGCATCAATTAGACGTTAATGTAGCAGAATACAAGGTGTTAAAACCAAACAAAAGACTACAAAGACGGGCTTGAATTTTCCAAACCGATGAGATGAGACATGGCTTCCAGACTTTGGTATGAGGCACACCTGCGAGGCTGCTGCAGTGCACGTGCAGTAAAGTGGTGGAAAATCTCACTGTGTTATTGATTTTTATGAAATACAGTCTAGTGCATTCATGAGTATAATTTATAGTATTGAGGAGTAAAAGCGGACATGTGCTTTTGATTTCTGATCTGATCTTTTTTACTTTGGTGTTCAAAGTACTACCCAGACATTTTAAACAAAGTTAGATAATATTATGAAAATCATACAATGTAGTCCCATAAAATGTTATTTTGTTGGTGTGAAAAAAAAATCATTGATCGGCAGCAGAGGAATTCAGAATTGTCTGACTCATAGACATCTACTCCCTCACTGGCTGCTTCGCTTTGATTTCTGGCGGTGAAGATGTCTCTTTTTCATTCTGACGCTGTGTCTTGTGTGCTTCTTCACCTCTCAGCCCTGCTCTGAGGTCAAACATGCACAGAGTCCTCACTGTCCCTCTGCTAACTGTTGCCAAAGTGAGAAAAATACTCACTGCTCGAGCCGAGGGGCCTCTCTTTTTGCCCTCTGCTCTCTTTTTGCTTTTAAGTGTGATAGAAACGGTCTGCTCCTTTTCCAGGAACCATGGCTAATTACTGGAAAGGGCTAGCTGCTGGGCTATTGTCAAAAGTTATATTACTAATAAACAAATAATTTGTCCTCCTGTACCTCCTTTTGCAGGAACCATGGCTAATTACTGGAATAAAAGTACCTTTAATAATAAATAATAACATTTATTCACTTTAATTCATGCTTATCCGTGTCACGTGCATACAAAGAAAAGTCATTTGGTGTAGCCGTATAGTTGTCAGAGTGGAAACTTTAAGATTCGAAGGGCTTAAATACGCTGTAAAAAAAAAAAAAAGGTGTGAAAATTTGTCATAAATTGGGAGAAAAACGGGAGAAATGTGACGCCAGGAGGACACCGGGAGAGGGCAATGGAAAACATGAGTCTCCCAGTAGTATGGTTATTGGTGTTAGCCATCCAATGGCAATCTCATGATGCCTTGGTTGAGACTGTCGACCAATCAGAGGGTGTGGTTCTGACTTGTTGGCCAATCAGAGCTGCCCCCCCCCCCCCCCTTAGCCTACATACTTAGCATGATACAGGCAAACATAATCAGGTATTGAGAAGATAGGATGTCATTACCTTTTTAAAACTAAAACTTAAATCATTATTACCTTAAATCACCAAAATCCAACACTTTTGAAGGGTAGCCAGCTGAAATGATTTCTGTGTGTGATTTGTTTTGCTGTATATGTGTCGTCAAATTAGTGAACAGTCTTCTCAATTTAGCTGCGTTCTATTTATTTGTCTAACGCTTAGTCAAGTGAAGATGTTTACTTTATTTTTTTCCATTTTTTTCTGTTTGTATGTGTTTTCTCAAGCTGCATTGTGTTGAGCTGTTAGCGCCACTGCAGAGACTTCAGCTCCAGAAGTACAAAGCTGCTCAGATTCCGGCTGATCCTTGGATATGAACTTGTCCTCTGGGAGCTGCACAGGCACAAGTGGAGACTAGAAGCCTGTCAGGATCTCTGTGTATTCTCTGATAGTTCAACACGCTGCTTAATAATGGATGTTGTGTTCCTGAAATAATGCTCTGTGCTGATCTGATACACATTAGGATCCTTTTAACCTAATGCAACCTGTCAGACCTCAGCCATGACACTGTGCCGCTGACTCCACAGAACAGCCTAATGTGTTTGCTGTGGCTTCACAGTGTTTGGTCACAGTAGATCTCTGTTAGTAGTTAACGGTTTATGGTTTGTGCTTCTCTCTGGCTTTGGTGTTTGTCTATGGGGTAATTAAGGCCTAGATTTATAGCATTTTAATCTCAGAGTATATCTTGAAGCTTTAGTTATGCATCAGTTTTCATCTTTCCAGTTAAAGATTTTTGTGCTTCAGTTCTTGCTTTGTTTTGATGAAACTGGGTTTACAGAAATATTTCTTCTATTGAGGACACTTCAGACATTCAGTAGAAAGTGATCTGATTTGATTCATTTTAATTCATTTCATTTTAATTATCTGCTTTCCCAAAATAAAAAACAGTTCATGCAGGTATTTTAAATCAATCTTTTTATTTGTCCTGTGATGAATGGGAAAAGCTTTTGGCAATTAAAGCATGTGAGCCAGAGACGTGTTTACATCAACACTGATGCTGTATTTTGCTAGAACTTGAGGTGATGTAATTGTGATGAAAAACATTTCTTTAGGCAGTTTGCACAAATTACCATGTTACTCTTCTGTCTCTTCTGCTGTAGAAAGGATTTGAACTTGTGCAGCTAGTTTCTAAAACAGTAGTCTTAAATGGAAGGCTAGCTTTACCTCCATTGTATATGTGAAGTATTAACCCATTAAAACAGGATGTTGTAGCAGGATGCAACACAATGACAGGTCATTTATTTATTCATTCTTTCAAGTATAAAACAATAGAATATCAGCTTGGGATAATATGTTGGTGCGTAGAGGATGTACACATGCAAACATGTGTGCTGTGTTTAGGGGATTTTGTAATTATTATTCCAGCATAGGCTGACTTATAAATATATAGAAAGCTACAGTTTTTCATTAAGTTGAAGCACAAATTTCATGAGGCCAGGTTCTGTGAAATGGTCTCAATACTGTCTTAATGTAATATATATTCATTTGACGCAAACAGAAAGTGATGAGTCTGAACTTATGGTTTATTTTTATATTATATTTTTATATGAATATTGGCATGTAGATGTCTTCAGGGTGGGAATGTCATCCAAAATATAAAGGTTGGGTTAGATTGGACCATGCATAGCGTATGTATTCTTGTCTTTTCTGTTGCAATTTTTAAGTAGAAATGCCTAACCCGGGACAGGGGTTGCAAATTAGCCTTGGCTAGAAACCCTACATGCAACACATCTGTATCTTGTTATTGTAACCTGCTACAATGTTTCTTGCATTGTCCCTGACAAATAAACAAATAAATAAAATAAAAATTGCAACTTCTTGTTTGATGGCAAAACTTCAGAATTCACAGCGCCACCATGGCCATACAGTTGAATGAAAACTCAGGATTTTAATAAATTTTAATCCTCAAGTTGTTAAGATTGTCCTGTCCAAATTTGGAGTTGATTGGATTAAATCTGTAGGAGGAGTTTGTTAAAATACAAGCCGTGTAAATCGTGAAAAATGGCCCCAAAATTCAAAATGGCCTTTTAGGTTTAGGTCATGGCTCCCAGAGGCTTTTTGGCAGATCTATGTCTGATACACATACCTGCCAAATTTGGTGCATGTAGGTGAAACTTGACCGAGGGCCTGATGTTCGGAGGCGCTAGCAAGCCATTTTGCCAGGCCCATGGCTGAAACCAATGAAATACGTACATTTTCAGCACGACTGAATTTTTTAATGTTTTATGAGTTTTCGATCAGGTTTAGGCTTTCAAAAATGTGATTCTCACGGCTGCACCGCTCTGTGACCTGCAGTAGTAAGAGACGCTTTAAGGCCTCCAGTCCGCAGCTTTTTATTGCGCTGTCTGCACCCGGACAGCGAGACGCACTGATGACAGTGTTAAGGTCAGCGATGGAGCTCACATGCTCGGAGGGGAATCTTTTTCTGATAGATTTAGTTACCTCAGCGATGTAGCTGGTCTACATGTGGTTATTGACAGTGTTGTGTGTGAATTACTTAACATTACGGAAGTCATTGTTCTAACCTGTCAAAATGACAGACAGTCATTGTTAAAAAAAAAGTTGTCAATGACTAAATATATTTGGTTAATGCGACTCCTGCACGCAGGTAGCTAATGGATGTCATGAAAGAGCAGTAAACTACTTTGTGAGTTATTGCCACTTGCGGCATCCACCAAAAAAGGAAAGAGCTGCTGCTGATTACCTTATCCTGAGTCAGTGGGTAGAAAGCTTTCAGCATATGTGTTTGTGTGTGTAGCTGCAATCTATTTTTAGCCATAATATGCCAGCAGCAAGCATCTCATACTTGTGAAGCCATGTCATGGGACCTCTCTCTGCCTCTGTCTCTCTGTCATTCCTATCTCTGTCAAAATCAGCAGCTAAAAAAAAAAAATACTGTCCTTGTTGGCCTTTCCCATAGGCTACTTCGAAGCAATTTGTGTTATTTTATTTTTGCCTGTTCACAGAGTGGCTGATATGGAAACCATTTTGTCATATGAGACGTGGGAAAGAGGATGGAGGGGGCGTTGGTACCACTGTGGGAGCAGGCATGAGGAAATGGCCCTCTGAGATGTACTCAAATATACACACACATAGACATAGTCATGGAAATTAGAGTAGGCATACAGTTGTGAGATTTTTACAATGTTTTTTTTTTTCAATTATTATTATTTTTGGGAGTCATGGATTTGGACATGGGAAGATGACCACAACTCACATGAAGTCAGACATCATATATTCAACACATTCTTTATATGTGTCTGTGTGTGTGGGGGGGCATATCAAAATAGCTGAGTGTAAAGTGTAAAGGGGAGAAAATCTTGTCTTGTTGCCAAGTAGTAATCCAAGGCTGGGAAACAGAGTGAACTCTCTTTGGAGTGTAACTGCTGAGGCAAGACCAAAGAGGTGCTTTCTAAAGAGAGATTGGCCTCAAGTCAGTGAACCTGTGCTGCTCCTCGCAGCTGAAGGCCTAAGGTTGGATCTTCACAGCTGTGGTCTGAGACTCAGAAATGATTTTGATGCTAGTCCAGCACTCTTTCAGCAGTCCAAGAGTCTTCCCTATCTTTACGTCTTTATTGAAAAGCAAAAGTGTGCAGTCATGATGCAGTCACAAAATACCCAAAATGTGGAAAACAACTGGGAACTATAAAGTGTGACATTTTAGCTTTAAGTTGACATTCAGAGAACCTTCACAGTAATGCTTTTTAAAGCAATATTGCTACAGGTTTCACTGTTACAGGTGGTTTAAGTGATGATTCGACTCCTGCAAAACCATTTAACACTTCAGTTTTTGGACGGATTGAGCAAACTAATTAACAACATGTTAGTGAGCTGTAGAGGTGCTTGGTGAATTTTGTTTCCTTTGGACAGATTGAGGCTAGCCTTTTCCTCTTTTTCTAGTCTGTATGCTAAGCTATGCTAACTGGCTGTTGGCTGTGTAGCTTCATGTTTATCATATACACGTGAGAGTACCATCAATATTCTCCTCAGCATTTCCACAAAATGCCGAACTTCTCTTTCAACCTTAAATGGTCAGCTCACTTAACACTCTATAAAAAAAAAAATCATTTTTGGTTATAGAGCTGATGATACAAAGCCAAATTCCTTTCATTGACTTAACAAGCGCAGCATCTTGGTTTATGTTCCACCAATAAAAGGAGAAAAAGAAGAAGTAAGAGGAGAAGAAGAAGAAGAAGAAGAAGAAGTGCAGCCTGCTCGTGTCACGCTCATGATGTCAAACTGCTGCACCTGGGTAGAGCCACACTAGACCCAGGACCCATTGGGCATTAATTAATTACTGGATGGCACCTTGATTGTAGTTGTTGAGAATAGCAAGAGCATTTCTCCATAAGTCGTGTACCACCACCGTTCTAAATGACCTTATAGGAGATTTAAAGCTTTATTACCGTACTGTTGTAACAGTTGCGAGTCAGCAGAACCCCGTGAAAGATGGACTGGTGTCTGGCGCGCTGAGAACCGAGCCAGGTCTAGCCCGGGCTGATCTCTGCAACAGGTGGTCTGTTGAAATGGAATCTAGCGTCAGATCACCAGGAGAAATCAGAGAGCGATGGGACTCTCTCCCTCTCTCCCCCGTTGTGTGGTCCGCTCTGATCCTCTCCACTGTATTTACATTCTTTGTATCCTTCGTCTCCTCTGCCTTTTGGAAATCGTTAATTCTGATGGCATGTTGAGTGCCGGCATTTGGCTCCAGCACCCTGGGGATGTGTGTGTGTGTGTGTGTGCACGAGTGTGTGTGTGTTAAGGAAATTGTCTGGCAGGTCAGTGTGACAAGTTGACCTTGTTTTCTCTCTGGCTTCGTGGGAATGTGCAGTTTGGTTACTGCAGCTGCCACTGTCCATCTCATTGTCTCTGTACACGGCAATTAAAACGATCACCTGAACCCCACACAGACTCTGTACAGAGTCAGTCTACTAGACATCAGAAAGTGGTGTCACAAGTGGTTGGGATGATCACCATATCACTGTAGCGTTCCCGGTTCGGTTCCGACCATCAATATAAAGAAGAACTAGATACTGAAAGCAAAGATGGCGCCTATTCAATCCAATGAATTGCTCACAATTTGGCGCATACACCAAAAAAGTTTTAGCTTCTGGGTTTACTTCCTGGTTATGCGGCCCACTGAATATGTGCAGCAGTGTTTCTCCCGCTGCCCCTGCGAGTTCCCGCCTGGCCCATAGACTTTACATTGTGATGACGTCAGAGATTTTAAATCGCTTTTCTCGGATCAAGGAAAGTTTTACAAATATAAAACCCCCATGGATCAAAAAATCACAATAAAAAGAGTCATTATTGACCTTGTTTGCAGTTCAAGGTGTCCTGTCAACAGTTTAACAGACGTCTCTTTTATAATGGTGGTCTCTTGGGCTGCAGGGGAATTTTTAGCTGCAATACCGCGAGTGGCCACTGGGAAAAATTGGAAGTAAGGCTCAGTGCTCTCACCGTATCCAGTTCTATGATACATTCATGGTTCTGACTCAGGAACCCTTGTTGCATGTTGTACCCCTCTCTCTAGATCGTCATGTTAAAAGATAAATTAGTTGATGATCTAATCATTTTGAGTTGTAAAATCATGTCTTTGAGTATTATAAATTGTTCTGAAAGGTTGTGGCATCTGATGATCAAACGCGTTCATCTCCAACTGGACTTCCTGGATCGTCATTACCTCAACATACCTTGAACAACACAGCTCCATACGCTGTTCTAATGGAAGGATGATTTCGAGTTTTAAAGTTTTATATCATTTACAGTGATATAAACCTGAGGAAGGCAGTAAATCCATAAAGCTGCCCTGTGGATTTTCCTTCCTAATCTGTACTCTTGCAGTTCACACCTAAAACACCTCTTATTCCGCTGGAGTCCAGTTTCTAGCTGCTATTTCTGTTTGGTGCTGTTGGCCAGTCCTCTCTACTTAGCAGAGTTACTGTGTGCAGCCAACATAGCAGGAATAGAGCCAACCCCCAACCCAAGGTCAGCAACAACACTAGTTTTAGAAATGTCTCCTCTTGAGTTGTCATTAATAAATAAAACCCCTGCTAACTGCTAATAAGTAATGCAAGCAAACAGGATAAAAAAGAAACATGCATATTTATGAAGAAAGAGTAAAACATACTTTGGGGGGGGGGGGTTATGGGAAGATCCCTAATGAGCGCTGACATTTACTGTGGATCAAAGAAGCCTTGAATTCTCTCTGCAGAATTACAGCTTACAGGATTGTTAGCTGGATCTTTTAAAATGGCATTTAAAAAAATGACTACACAAATCATGCATATTTATCAGTCATTCTTCTATTTGCGTGACTTATTCATGGCATTATAAACCCTGCTGCATGTTGAGTTCATGGAGAAATGTGTCATCGGTGCCAGGAGCTGTGTGGGGGATTCATGAGTCAGTGAGAGTTCTTTTCGTTCTGAATGCCTGATTTAAGTCAAGAGTCGTGTGTGTTAAAATGCCCTGCGGTGCGTCACACGGCTGACGTGATTGATGAACGTGTGACAAGGCCTTTAGTTCAGACGTTTTCAAGAGTTTCTCATAACTCTCATTCCTTTGCACCATTTAGCAAAGCTGAGTTGACTCACACTAACTGGGGCCTCTGTTCTGGTAATGGACCTATGAAGTGGGGGCAGGAATTTGGCTGCGTTCGTCCATCCTTCAAATATGTTTATGAAGATTCTCAGGAGGTAGGATGTGCTGTATTTACTCTTCAAGATCAGATTTTCATTAACTGGATTTTCTTATACTTAAAGAAAATATCACAATGTCATTCTGTGTCCATACAAATAAAGGGGCACTCCAGTGGTTTAGAGGCTAAGATATCCTGACTTTTAGTCCCTAGTTTGAATAAATCTCCAAAATCACTGGATCCTCTAATCAAATCCTCTCAATGCAACTCAATACTACTTTTATTAGGTCCTCATTGTCTGGTAAATGCCCCACCGGTTATAACACAGAATCTCCACAAGATTAGGTAACCCTGATGATATCAGGGTCATTTTCTCAGAGTACTCTCGTTGCCACCAAAGAAATCACACATCTGTTTTCACAGGCTGAGTGGTACTGCCCATCATCAGTAAACTGATCCTAATGTATGAAATCTGTAGCGCCACTATTGCTGCCATAAGTATACAGTAATAATTCTTGAATATTCAAACTTACACCTTTACATTAAGTTAACATTTTTGTGCTGTATTTGCACTAAATCAGGAAATTATTTCTACTTAGCACTTCTTTAGTTTAGGTGCCATTTCCTGAATTAACATGAATTAACCTACTTGTTTGTGGCATGGACAGATGTGCTTTAAGCTTCAGTTACACCTGAGACATGTTATTGTGCAGCTTGAAGCAGGTTGTGGAAGAAGATACATACAACCATTTCCTACACTCCAGCTATTCTATAGTTAATTTGTTTTGTATTTATGTACTGAAAGGGGAAAATCCAATATCAGGGCTGCAAACTTTTCAGAAAACCTTAGAGTGAGATTTGAGCTGGGCACATGCACAGCACACGCAGGAATTTTTTTTTGGGCCCGTTTGGGGTTGCCACTGCACGCCGAAGACATTTATTTTTATTCATTTTTCTTCTATTCTTATT
>JBBPCS010056369.1:0-18172 GCA_037974645.1 Hollardia meadi
CCCCCCCCCAAATTCAGAGTGTTTTGTCTCCTAGTCTAGAGGTCAGAAACCACTGGCTAACTGGCAGCCACTCTGACCGTGTGATAAACGATGTACAGCTGACAGGTACATGCACGAAAGACCACAATTTTCCTTTTTTGGCCACTCCAACTGTTTATAGCAGTCGGATGCCACTCTTGTTGCATCAGTGGAGTTAAAATATGTTGAACTTCCATTCATTTATCTACTTTGTGATTTTTTTTCCAAATACACTTAACCTACTTTTCAAATAAACAGATTCAATTATGAATGAACCTCCTTTTATAATGACGGACTGTTGTGTTTAATAAAGCCTCACTTCTGTGGGTTTTGTGCCCCTTATATTTGCTGACCCTGAACAGTGCATTCACCACAGCTATCTTTATCAGTATTTGAAATGTCAAAAAATAATTACTGCTTCAGGAAGCCAATTCAAACCTACAAAAGTGCTCTCATAACTGTTGATCCAATTTAAGTCTTTTTGACTCACACATACTCCTACATAAATAATTTGTGACTAGATTTATTATACGGCACAAATCAAGCTCTGCTGTTGATAATCGCCAGTTAACTGGACCTTGATCCAGCAGCAACAGTTTAATGGCTCATTAAAACTACACTGCCAGTCACTGCTCTATAATGTTGTGTGGACACACACCATCTTTCTATAAATATCATTACATCTGTGGTTATGTCATATAAACACTGACTATTACAATCAGACACAGACTGACCACGGGCCTCTTTAGAGACAAACTTTAAGTTGTCTGCAGATGGTCTGTAAGTGTTTTCGGGAGCCATAATGTTACAGGCAGTCAGCCATGTCAGTAGCCACAGGTCACAGCTGTTGTGCTGGAAGATCGCCTGTGTAATAACAAATTTCAGAGCCTCTCATATGACAGGAAGTAAAAAGGGAACCTCTGCTTATTGTGATAATGTCAGAGAGCATATGGTTTATTACACATCCAAAATGTTCTTAATATCAGTAGACGGCCTGTCAGACCTAGCATTTCTGCTTTCTAGTGCAATAAATGAGTGGTAAATATCCCCAGGGTTCCTGAAAGGAAGGCAACAACTCATGGTGCACTGTGGCTGTGTTGATGTTGTTTGCAGTATGACCTAAGTGTGGTAATTATGCCCATAGCCAGTGGTATGTGTTTTCCTTGGGACTTACAAAGTCCTGTATAAAGGCAAATCATGAAAATTCAAACTTGCAATTCTGAAACATGACAACATCTGAAAAATAACAGCAAAATAACTTCCAAAGACAGCATGAAAGATGGGAATTTTATGGCAGTTAATGATGCATAAATATAATCTTCTATGGTGCAAACATCAGACCAAACAAAATCAGTACCAGATTAGATGCAAGTTGAAGTTGGTGGTGTTTCCACATATTAAAAAATGTGCAACTGCAAGTATTGTTATTTCTGTAATTCGACCTAAAAACAACCTGTACAGCTGCGTTGATTTCATCCATGCTTGTGGCCATTTTTCTGTTGCTTTTTTTCATGGTTGTAGCTCAATGGCTAGCTAGTTATGTAGTAGTCCCGATACTGGAATAAAAATAATAATAATAATAATATATATATATATATATTGGTATTGATATTGATATTGATTGGATTCAATTTTCAATACCACAGGGACCATTTTTGAGGGCAGAAAATTTTAAATTTTTATGAAAAGATAAATATAGCATGGCTGTAGATAAAAACAATATTATTATTCTTGAGGTACTGCACATGTTCAAAAGCCTCTGAGAGCGTCACATTTGGGGCAAGTGTGTAATTTGGGGCAGTCGGGTGAGGTCAGAGATGTCTCCTTGTGTTTCTTATGTATAATACTTTTTCAGGCCATTTTTCTCTTAACTGTTGTTCAACCTCACACTTATGTAAGCACAAGGACAAGAGCATTTGATGCAGTTAGACCTATTTTGGGGCTGAACTTTGAGGTGTATAAAAACCACCAACCACCGGTTTTGTAACTTGTATACATTTATTTGGTTAGAAAGAGCACCATGGTGGCCAAACCGTGGAATTATAACGTCATGTAATGCACAGGGGCCCAAAAAGACTTTTTTTTCCCATAAGCTTACACTGTGAAAGGAGCATGTATAAAACAGTGGAGACATTTTTTTGAGTGTTGCAAACGTTGCAAAATGACTCATTCTATTCTGTCTGAATTTGATCCATTCTGTCCAATTACATTTGTAAAATCTAGAAGAGCTGCATGATTAAATTATTTAATTCCAATTCAAGTTAGCAGAGCGCTAAATCAGAAGTTAGCCACTCGACCGGCAGAAGTCACAGGTGTGCCTGCTCTATGGCCCCACAATGCAGAAGATCCGGGTAATTTTAGACCCAGAAAGTGGATAGTTTTCGCTTCATGCACCACTGAGCAACTTTCATAGGAATGAACGTGGCCGCGCCTTTGACGCTGTATCTAGATTTCCCTTACTATATCTATGCATTAAACTCGCTCTATATTCTATGTTGATACACTATTACATAAGCTTTTTGAACATCTACTGTATGTGTCATATAATAATTCAATGTCAGCCTGAACTTAACATGACTAATCGTATGAAAATGTACTTATATTCATGCACAAATCTAATACAGGTAATAACAGCCCGTAATGCAATCTACGGATGGAACAACTTTTTTCTATGTTTTCAGTCAACAACAATTTTTGCCATCCCCCATGAGTTATTCATGCACTTATTGGCCAGTCAGTAACAGCATGCGCTGTTCTTTCTCTTCAAGGTTCATCAAAATCACTAGACTGGCGGTTTAGCAGTTACATCCTGTAGGTAATTCAGTTCAGAATCAAATGACAGAAACCTGCAGCTGCACTGCTTTTTATAGGTGGAAACTCAGCAGTGAATAAATAAAGTACCAATGCAACAACAAAGAAAAGAAAAACTCTACAAGTCCTGCATTTAAAGTAAACAAGTAGTAAAATGTACACTACTTGAGTGACAAAATTCAGAGTATTTAATATAAGGAATGGCCTCTGTTAGAGTTGATTGTTAACATGTTAAAGGTACATTAATCAATATTTGTCCTCTAGGGGTCGGAAAAACTCCACAACAACAACATATCTCCATATCTCTGCAACATATAACTTTATGAAGCTGTTATGACTCATATGTTACTGAACAGTTGCTTTTTTTTTTACAGCAGACAGAGCAGGACTAACATTCATTTGGATTTGGATTTTGTCCAACCGCTAAGTCCACTATTCATTCTTTTAGCTCTGGTTTAGTCTCCTCCAGCTTCTGAGAAAAATGTGTCTTTATTGGCTATATGTTTGACTTAAACAGCTGACTGAACTGACTTAATTTATTTGTGGTTCTTGACAAGTTAGCAATTTAAATATATGGGTTTTTTGTAGCGGAGTAATTTGAGAAGTAGAAGTTTCCAAACATGGAAATTCTCAAGTGCCAATATATGTTTTGGTTCAGAATTTCAGTATCTGGTCTCCCACTTCTGGACACATTCAAGCATGTCTGGCCCACACTTCAGTTAGAAGTTGAGCTAATATCTGCATGTCAGTAAAGCAATCAGTAAATAACATTTTACGTAATACCTCATAAGGCGTGCCTGCCTGCCTGTGTGTTGACATACTGTATAGAGCATGCAGTGAACTGTGCTGTATCTCCTTGAGGGAGGACTGGCCCACCCCAACAGAGAACATTTGATCCCAGAGGGTCAGCACAGAGATGGGAAACAACAGCAACTGTAGCCTAATCTAATGTATTAGTTTATTAAAAATAAACCCACCTAAATCCCATATTATCCATGTCTTTTTTTCTTAAGCATTGAAGCATGAGAAACACTCCTCTGTTTTCATCAACACTAACTAGTAAAACAGTGTACAAGCTTTATTAAATTGCACTGATGCTTTATACTAATGAAGTCACTGGTGAAATCAGCTGAACCATGAGTTAAACTGGCTACAAATGAAACATAACCAGAGTATTTTTATTGGGTAAGTCATATAAATGTGACGGTGTACTTTGCAGTGTCCTAATATAGAAAATAATGGTGAGGGTTGTTCGTCATCTCCTCACCTTATCCATTATTGTTTTTGAACAGGTCACCTCATCATGTGTTACTACATAATAATGGTTGTAGCACCATTAAGCTGACATCAGTTAACAAGTATTTTAAGTATAGTATTGCCTGTAGTCAAGGTGTTTGCTTTGATTTGTTATCTCAAAAACTATTATTTGCTTCAAAAACGTGAGAAATATGCTTTTAAAATGTAATTGGGAAAAAAAATTATTTTAATGGGGAGGAGGGGGCAGAGGACAGATCAGTGCACTGAACTATGTCTTATAACAGGAGTAGATTTATCTGTATGTCTAAAAAATATTAAAATATGAGTTTTAAGAACAGTACAACCCCTGTCCCAACTTGTTTGAAACATGTTGCTGACATCACATTCAGAATAAGCAAATATTTACAAAAATCAATCAAGTTGATGAGGTCAAACATTAAATATATTGTCTTTATACTGTTTTCATTTGAGTATGTGTCCAAAAGGATTAGCAAATGATCAAAGTCTGTTTTATTTATGATTTACACAGCGCCTTTTGGAATCGGGGTTGCACATTTTTGGACAAGTCAAAGAAATTTCCAAAGCAGGAGTCCAAACACTTATTGTGCAAAACCAAAGTGGGCAGAAGAGGAGGAAATGATGATGGACCAACAAATCTGTCTGTGTGTTTTTTTACATACTCCCACACAGTGAGACCTGACAGTCGGTTGACATCACCTGTTTCTCAGTCACAGCCCTCGGGCAAGAGCTACAGTTCTTCATCATCTCCCCCGTAACACATCCATCAACTCATTCCTGCACAGGTTACAGCCCTCAAACATGAAATCATTGTTAATAAATCAACTGAGTGGTGACGTCCAGAGACCTCTCTCTGTTCTGCTGTGGATGTTCTGCATGCCTGTGGTGTGGACAGTGATGCAAATGCAGCGGAATAGTGTCATATTTGTACATTTTTCCTAATCTCTTTCTCAGAACATGACAATTGATTCTGAATGTATTCATTGTAAACCCGTAGTGCCTTCTGGGATTGTAGGATTACCTCAGACTTGTAAACAACATACTAAGTAGCTCTATGTGTAGGTTAAACCAAGTGAGAGTTGTTCTGAATTTGCAAAATACTGTAGCACCACCTTGTGTCTGATATGAGAAAGTTCTCATTGATATACAGAGTGTATACTGAGGAAGTATTTCTAGGAACTGAAAGCAACACTTGGCTAATGTTCAGCCTTATCTTTATGTCCTTGTCATATGCTGTTATTAAATATATACACACATAAACAGAATCCAATAACTGATGATGGAATCACATGCTGAGCAAGCCAAAACTTAAACTTCTTTCTTTATCTGGAAAAGATAATTGAGGCACTATAGCAACCACTTGTGTCCTTTCATTTTTGCTCTGATTGCCAAAGCAAAGTGCTCTTTGCCCTTTTAAAACCTGTAATACCCAGGACATGTCTTGTTACATCAGACGAGCACTTGGTCATCTCAAATGTCCCTCTGATCTGACTAATTAGAAAACTAATTAGAAAAAGAAAGAAAACTGTTGATGCATGAAAAAAGGAAAGCTTGGACTAAAGAGGAATATGCCCATGTTACCTAAATCGAGTCGGCCTATAGGTTGAGCTTATGTCACCTCACAGTTGGAATTTCATGTACATGTTAGAATGTTTAGCATGTTGTTCTTATATCATGCTAATGCTTAAAATTGTGCAGCAGAAGCCAACATATCCTGGTTTTAGTGCCAAAATAGGTCAAGCTTGAACCAGAATTCTCACCTTGTGGTTGTATGCCTCATCACAACAGTGGAGTTGCAGTTTACATCCATGTCTGCCCAGACTCAAAATATATGAAGTGAAGACTTTGAAGGAATTTAATTAAAGATATTAAGTGTAGTTCTTGATGAAATGGAAGTTGGAAAGTAATTTTTTGCCTTTATTGATATGACAGCTGGAGAAGTGACAGGAAAGGGGGGAGAGAGAGGACGACATGCAGCAAACACTGGCTAGAGGGTGGAAACGAACCACCCGGTCTCTGCCAAGGACTCAGCCTTCTCTGTACATCGGGCACCTGCTCTACCAAGTGAGCTATAGGACGGCCCAAGAGACTATATTTTTACAGAGGAGTACAGAGGAGTGATAAAGAGCTTCGTCACATGGTACAGCGACAATCACCTGGGGCTCAATATCAGCACAACCAATGGGCTTTTGGTGGACTACTACAGTATGTCTATAGTGTGTAAGCTCATTGAATGAAACAAAAACAGTCAAATTCCTTGTTTGTGTTCACATGTTTGGCCATTAAAGCTGATTCTGATAAAACACAAAGAAGCTGCAAATTCTTCAACCCAGCAGCACATCATCATTCATCATTTTATCCTATTAGACATTTGTGTGAAATTTTGTCATAATTAGCGTATGAATTCTTCTGTTATGGCCAAATCATATTTTGTGAGGTCACAGGGATGTTGACCTTTGACCAATGAATTCTGAATCAGTTCATCGTTGAGATATCTTGTCTTTGTGTCTTTGTATTGTTTTTCAATTACATTTAGGTTAAAAAGGGTTTGCAAATCATTGCATTCTATTGTTATTGACATTTTACATAATGTCCTAACTTTTTTGGAATTGCAAATTGTACAAATTTCATATATCCATGGTCAGCCTGTTCTGACTACCAACAATGTGATCTCATGGGATGACGAATAAATAGCACACTGTTTTTCATTTCATGCATCATCACACACGTCATTTAATGCTGTCTGCCTTTAATGAGTTTTGGACATGTAGGAAAGGGCAAAGTCAGGTGACTTTCATCATGGGACCTTCATTCAAAGAGTCACATGACCTACAATCACAGTTTGGTATAGTTTAGGCATCAAATCTACTTGGTTAAATTTAGGAAATTATCATGGTTTGGGATAAATTAAGTTTACTTCCATTACATACTTAGTTTAGCTAAGTTTAATTCGTAATTAATTCTTAAAATAAATTAATGCTGTTACCCCTCTACCATCATTTCTGGAGTGGGTCACACAAAAAATGACATACAAAAGCTTAATGTGGAAACTGGGGCTTGAATCCTGCATGTGACCAAATGTTTAATTTACTTTGTTTTTAAGTTTCCTACTTATTTTAAGCAAAAGCATGATCTTTTCCTAAACCTAACCAACCCTAACTGTCCAAACGTAATAAAGTGTCTCTGAGCAAGCTTTATTTTAAAGGATATGCATAATTATTATTACTAACTTGACCTGCATATGCAAAACTGACACTAGAAGGGTGACGGCAGCATCAAAGTTTGAAGCTTTGGGCCACTGACCAATCTGCTGTATTTGATGAGTTGCAGTTGTAACAAAACCTCAAATAAAGATCAGAGCCTGTTTACATGTTGACTCAGTTTAGTTGCATTTCAGGCACAAATATTTACACGTAGTTATGAGGCAAATTTTACATGTTTAAATTGCTTAACCTTAACTTTCATTTGTTTTACTCGTCTAATAAAACCATTAGGTAACAGCAAAGCATTTCATTTAGTTTGTAATATTTTTCTATTATCCACTTCATGATGGACAAACATCATGTTCACAACATACATTATAATTTGCATTTCATGCATTCATTCTCACAGACACAAATAATCACCATCATTATCCAACAGTGCTACTGGATCTGTGCTTTGCCCTAAATTTTAAGCGCTTAATTCATTTTTGAGCAGCCATGTCTCAATGATTGTGTAACGTAAGTGTACCTTATAGCAGTTGCAACACAGAAAGCAGCGCAAGAAATATCGATTGTTAACCTGGTGATTCCATGGATTGTTTATTTTGCAATGACAAAGGTCGCATGTTTCACGATCACTGCAGTGCCTTCACTGACAGCAAAAAAAAGTGACATTTCTTTGCTGATCTGTGGGGACCATAAACTTAAGTGATTTTATGTCAAAGTTCAGGAATAAGCTGAATCTTAACATGCCTCCGTTCATGCCCTCTGTATATCTACACCATTTTATTCCCGCAGCCTCCTGTAAACAGTCTAAAGAACGCTGTGGAAAGAGGGTAATGCTTTAAACAACTATGCAAGTCTACTCTGCAAACCATTGTCAGTCATATAATTTTTCGAATAGTTATTCTTATGGTATCTGCATATGGCTATTAAAGTTATGATCAAAAAAATATGCTTTAAGGTTCAGTCTGTATGGTTTCCTGGCAGTTTTTTTTTAAATTTTATTTATTTATTTTATTTAACCTTTATACTCACATCACATGGTGTAGTTCTACCATCTGTCCACGAGGTGGTGCGGCATTTCGTGGTGAGGAAGCAGATTGCAACCAATTGAACACCTCTTGTCTCACCCTTCCTTTCCAGGCTATGGTGGCCACTAAAAACATGAAAGGCCCTCTCTAGTTACAGGGACAATAGTACCATTCTAGTATGAGAGAAAAATATTTAATATGTCCCATTAAATAGTATGTCAAATGCAGTGTGCCAAAAATACCAGGATGTCCTACTGTATCCGGTCACATTCTGTATCCAGCATGCTTTTTTGACTATTCTGACCCACAATCTTGTGCACAGCAAAAGATACATCACATCGACTGAACCGCTGAGAGAGCACTGACAGATGACAGCTAATTGACAGATGACAGAAGCTGCAATGGCAGATGACTTCACATTCATGTGTGTTGTAAAAAAGTACCCAAAATCTTACTAAAATATTACTTTGGTTAAAGTTAAAGTCACCCATAAGAATAGAAGTTGAGTAAAAGTCTATTAAATGCACTAAAGTATCAAAAGTAATTTTCTGGCAATAAATGTACAGTACTTAGAGTGGAAATAGACAACTTTCCTCCCCCCCAGCATTTTCAAGTGGTATTCTTGCAAAGACAGTGTAACATGGCTACTGCTAGCAGCCTGACTACTGTCCAAAGCAACCATAAGAGTTTCAATTGGACCTGAAACTGGACGTAGAAACTCTGGTCTCAGTGCTGTGATAAAGGCAACACCCGGTTGTATTAACAAGCACGCAGGTCTTGTTACTTACTGATCTAGTAGAAAGAATGTCAGTTTTGAACCCTCCCAAGTCCCGGTGGTAAGGGGAAACACATATCGATGGGGGAACAGATTTTGACAAAACATCGGAGCTCTCTCCATCGAGTGAATGCCCGTCTGAACGCTTTTGTTTTACCTTGGTTTCTATCACTCTCCTTCTTTGCCTTCTCCATCAGCGGGGTTCTTTTTCTTTTGCAGGGTAGAGTTTCCACATTTATTCCATTTGTTCCACTGTTACCTCTGTTGCCTCTTCCTGTTTTGGTTGCACAATGCAGAATATCAAACCTTAATTTTTCCTTGAAAAATGCAGCCCGGTGGCAGCATGAATAACATAGTGGAACCAATCTAAACACAGATGGTTTCATATTTCTTTAAACTGTGCAATATATATTTACATACCAATAAGTTAAAGCAAAGATAAGTTAAAGGAAATTATAAATACATGTACATGTATGTTTGTACTGCAAACAAGGGGTCGACTGATTATGGTATCTGATATTCATCATTTTTCCAATTATCCAATTATATAAATTTTAAATGCGCTACTTTGGCTCTGATGCAGCATGCAGTCTGCAAAGTAACAGCTAAAGATATCAAATAAATGAAGTCGTATAAAAAGTACAATATTTGTCCTCAAAATATAGTGGAGTGGAAGTATAAAATAGAAGAAAATAGAAATACTCAAGTGAAGTACACGTACTCGTACTTGAGTAAATTGAGTAACTTGTTTACATTCCATCACTGTCACTCGTGACATAAATATCAAAGGCTCATTATAACCTAATTAAAACACAACAATTCGTTGTTAGTTAGTTTCAGGTCATTGTACACTAATGAAAACATAATTATAATTATTATTATTTATTTATCTATTTTCATTTATTTTTTTGGTCCCCTTTTTCTCCCTTTACCCTCCGAGAGGTCCTTTTGTCCTCTTGCCAGGCCGTCATTGTAAATAAGAATTTGTTCTTAATTGACCTGCCTGGTTAAATAAAGGTTAAATAAAATAAAAATAAAATAATATATTCCATTTCTGCTAAGAGATTCCCTGAATCCTACACACTGGATGCTTACTCAAATGCTTACTGTGCATGGTGAAACCACTCGGAAAGTATTTGAGAACACTGGCGAGCCAGCTGACTGAAGCTTACTCTTTGTATCTTTGATGTATCTTTGTATCATATGATGTCTAGTAGTATAACGGGGGATTCACAGTTGTGGCAGTAGAGATTTTAATTTGAAATCTTAAAATTGCCCTTTAAAATCACAGATATGCACCAATCAACGGAGACTTTTTGGTCACTACAGCTACTTTGCTTCTTTTTCACTGTGATATAATCAAGGCGTATCGGCCCCTTGTGTCAATGCATTTAATGAAGACAATGGTGATCTGATACTGCTTCAGTAGCTGTAGAATGAGTGGTATGTCTGTTGTGTGATTATTTTACCTCATTCTTTAACTTTTAGATTGTCAACAAGGATTAAGTCCAAGAGTGGAGCGTGTGATTTCCAGCCCACTCCCTACTGATCCCAGAGAAGTGATTGTGACTACAAGGCTGACTACACACTGATAAGCCCCATTGTGCAAGTATGTACAGTAGCTGATTGGTTGGCAGATAGAACAACTGATGCAGCATTCCTAGATATGTGTGCTTTGGTGGGGGTGGGGGTGGGGGCAATGGTTATATTTACCTGAGATGACAACAAGGGCAGTGATTTTATGTATGTGTGTGTGAGAGAGAGACAGAGTGGGTGTGCTTACAGTAAACAGTAGGAAGATATAAAAGGTCACCCTATCCTTCTCTGGGCATCTCTCCCACCAGCCTGTGGGTAAGTGTGTGTGTGTGTGTGTGTGTTTGAGAGAGACAGACGGAGTCATCCCAGGCCTTTACCATGAAGCACTGTGTGCTGTTGTCGCTGCTGTTGTCAGTGCACGTCTTCGCTGCACCGGTGGAGCAGGATGGCATGGAGCAGGGCTCGTGTGAAGATGCATTTGCGATGGGCGCTGCAGGACAGGCTCTCACCAAGATCAACCAGGACCGGAAGGAGGGCTACATCTTCAGCCTGCATCGCCTGTCCAACGTGCACATGACCAAACAGGTGAGTCACACCACTGAGCTCCACCATATAATCTTAATGTGGTTTTCTTTCCATATAGAGTAGACTAAGGCTACACAGAAGGGGAATTCTTTCCTTTAACACTCTGAATTGCTCCCCATATCTCCAGTTTCTTTAACAATGGATTCCATTAAATAAATCCCCACTTTAAGATAATTATGTATCTATTATTCATGAGAGAAATTGCATTTGTACGTGTCTAAAATGTCCACTCGTCTTTTTCACTGTAAACTATCTATGATGTCTTGTGCTTCTTTATAAACATACTGTGTGTCTACACAAGCTGACAAGTAACAGATGATTTGAGGGTCAAAATAATCCAAATAAGTTACAGGTTGCTGAAAAGTTGTTGGGTTTTTTTGGAAATTTTGGAGATTTTTACTTCCATGATAAGACCAACCACAAGTGTTTAATGCCAGTGAATCTGTAGTGTCTGTACAGCCACTAGCATGTAAAAGTAAGTGTTTTTGTAGCATTAAGAGAGACTGTGTAATCCTAAAAAAAGACTTGATTAAAGAAAGAAAACTAATTAACGATATAAAAAGCTCTGGCAAGGCTAGTTCATCATAAATGATTAGAGGAAAGTGACTAATGAGGATTTTTATTTAGATAATTATAAACTGATTCAGTCTGCCAGGGTTCGTCTGGCAGGTCATCCTTAAATATGTTTTAGGTTCAAAATTCATTATAAGTTAATTATGAGTGTCATTACTAATCAGACATCAAACACTTAAGCCAAGGCAGTGCAGTGATGGAATGAAACTAAGTACATTTACTTAAGTACTGTGCTTCAGTACAATTTTGAGGTACTTATTTTACTTGAGTATTCATTTTCTGCTACTTTATACTTCGACTGCACTACACTTTGGAGGTAAATGTACTCCACTACTTACTTGATCACTTTAGTTACTAGTTACTTTGCAGATTCCATGCTGCCTCAGAGCCGAAGTAGCACATGTTTAATTTTATTTATTTTGTTGACAGTGAGATGAAAAAAAAAAAAACACTTATTCTATTAATAGGAAAAATGTTGAATTGTGGATAAGCCGATAATCGGCCAACCCCTACAATACAGTATATACATACATGTAAATATATGTATACCGGTAGTTTACTTTTACTTGTACTTTTGATACTTAAGTATATTTAATATCAGATACTAATATCAGACTTTTACTCAAGTACTATTCATATAAGTAATAAAAGAAATAATATTTTAGTATGTCTTGACTTTTACTCAAATACTTTAAAAACATACTCAACGACAGAATTGTTCTTACTGCATGAATGATCAGGCGCACCAAGTTATCCTTGAAACATCAGGACCTGATGGGGAAAACTTCATTTATCATGAGTCATTTCAACCGTCACACAATGAAATGAAAACATTATTTCCATTGTTGACTGCATGATGTGTGTATCTCCTGTGTCTGTGCGTGTGTGCGTGCGTGCGTGCGTTTCACAGGGAGAGAATGGTGTGGTTTTCTATCTGACTCTGGATGTTGTTGAGACCAACTGCAGTGTTCTCAGCAAGAAGGACTGGAAGACTTGTGAGGCTCGTCCTACCCATGACACACCGGTTAGAAAGCACACACACATGCACATAATGTACACTGATGTAGCCTTTTTAATTAACAAAATACATTTATTTCATCATCTTTTCCTATCATTAGGAAGTCTCTTCGATTCGATACAACTTGCTTGCATACCGAGCTTAAATCAACATGTCTCACTGTATTAATATAACAAACATTAAGCTTTCTTTCTCTTTCATTAAGAGTAGTAGTAGAAGTTAGCAGAGGAAGAAATCAAAAGAGTGAAATTATAAGACGTGTTGGTTTACAGTAATACAATAAAGATGTAAATATAAGTCAAGTCTTCTTTGTATGTGTGCAGCACACTAAAATATTGTATGTGCTTATTATTGTATTGGTCTTTGCAGGTATATGGACAGTGCAAAGCTGCCATCTTCATCAACAAGGTGCAAAGAGTGGTGCGTCTCTACAAATACAACTGTGATATCAGACCAGGTAAAAAAAATAATACTAATAAAAGCAAATATACAATGTTATCGCCTCCAACTAGTTCAGAATGCAGCAGCGAGGCCTCTCACTGGTTTAAACAGATGACATCACATTACCCCAGCCCTGGCTTCCCTCCATTGGCTCCCTGTTCAATTTAGAACTGATTTTAGGGTTTTCTTGATAACTTTTCAAAAATGTGGTCTGGCCCCAAATTTCAGTGACTTCTTTTAAATCACTTTTTATTATCTTCTTCTTCTTCTTCTTCTTCTTCTTCTTCTTCTTCTTCTTCTTCTTATTATTATTATTATTATTATTATTATTATTATGTGCAGTACAAAACAATCTTGCAATATGGGCGCATTCCAAACCTCTCTCCTCTCTCTGCTCAGTTCCTGCAGCTAAGGTGGCTGCGCTCTGCCCCGACTGTCCGTCTCATATCAACATGGACCACGCTGAGGTTCAGAAGACAATAGCTCTCTCACTGGAGAAGTTCAACAAGGAGAGTGGCTTGGCCAAGCATTTTGCTCTTCTCAAAGTCAACCGCGCTACATCCGGAGTAAGTGTTCCGCATGTCCAAAACACCAAGACGTCACGCGAAGTGTGTACCCTTCCTCCCATTGCAATGCAGAGAATATGGTGACTGAATTCCACCAAATGTTGCCCACAGCAGATCATGTTCAGAGCTAGGATGGATTCTCCAGAGGCTAGTGCTTTCTCCAAACAACAAACAAAAATATCTAAATCCTTTGGCAGTTAAAAAATTGTGGGTAAATGCAATAATATACTTAGCATTGTTTCTCAGCATACAAAAATGCAACAGGTCCACACTTTCTTAGAAATAATTAGTGCGCCCCAGTAGAGCACCAGGTTGAGCATGTTCCCCAGGTACCACAGCTGAGTCCTTACTGTAGCGGACCACATTTGATTCCAGCCCTTTGCTGCATGAGTCAAAATAAGACAAATGTTCACCAAAATTAGCATTTGGATTAACAGTTAATCTGTGTAATAAACAGTAAGACTTTTACCAAAATAAAATGCACTGTTTCCCTCTCAAGCCTCTGGACTGACCCCTTTGAACTCCCATCTTATGTGTCTTCACTGGTTTGTGCCCTCCAACTCACTATCTGGCACTAACTACACTTGTCCAACTCCAGACCAAAGATCTTGATCCAAAGACATTGTCACGCATGTTAAGTTCTCTTACTTCCTGTGTGTCCATCCAGATGGGCATGGTGACACATTACAATGTAGAGTACACCATCCAGGAGACCACCTGCCCCAGGAGCACAGAAGAAGTGACGGCCGAAAAGTGCCCCCTCATGGAGTGCGAGTTCACTGTGAGTCGTGACAAATTGTTCTTTCTACATTGGTCAAATGTTTCTTTTAACTTGCAGGATTTGTTTTGCATGTTGAAAACAGACATAATAATCCTCCAAGTTAATTGGTGCATCAAGTTCATTCATTACATCTACTGTTTTTCAAGGCTGCTTGTCAAGTCTAAATGTGTTTGGCTTGTACTCTCACAGAACCTTTTGAGAGAAATATTAAAAATTAAACACCAGTTTATGTATCCTGACTTTCCAGTTTGAAGGTTTTTTTAATACAGGGAATTATTTGAGTTTTTAATGCTATAAACAAAGACTGAAATTCAGGTTTTTTAAATACTAAACTCTTATAAAGCCAGGGGCCTAATCACGCCTCTGTTCTCTTGTCTCTTACTTGTTTTTTCTTGCTCTTATCTCCTCAGCACAAGGGCTTGTGTAAGGCATCCCTCTTCTACTCTCCCACTGGTGATGCTGGCGTCAATGTAGAGTGTGAGATCTATGAGCCGGAGGTAAGACTCACTAAGCCGTGATACACACTGGTAGCTCATTGGCTAAACCTACATGAGTCCTCGTTAAAACTATTTAAACATACAATAATTAATAAATAATTCAACACATTGACATACACATATACCTTACAAGCATACATACACACATTGAACAGACATACATTTCCACATATACTCTGGTGTACACACATTCATCTACATTTGTTGACATTTAACAGGCTACTTACATTAACTTGATGTTTATCATGTACTTGTAAAACTTCTTCTTTAATAGTAACTGGCATTTTGGTAACTATGGAATTTTTGAAATTAATACAATAGAACGCTGTCTCATATGCTCTACTACTGTGGACCATCCCTTAATATTATGTAGTTAACACTCTCCTTTTTCAAGCCCACACCTTAAGAGCATTCTTGTTGCTCTTGTTTAGTGTAATCTTGAATATTTTTTATTTGTTGCTATTGTTTTGAAATGTCATGGTCTCAGCTATATGAACAGTATTTACACCATGTGTTAAATAGTTTTTATTATTTAGACCAAAAGATGTGGTTGAAAGCTCAGAAAAAAAATGAGTACTGAGTAAAGCTTTGAAGGACCGTGTGTCATTTTAATAATCAGCATTCAGACACCTGACTTGCAATTTGTTCATTAAGACATGACCTGGATTTCTTGAAGAATTGTAAACTTGATTTAATGAATAATTCAGATTTATGAAAGCTAAGGTCTTTTCATAGTTTTGGCACTAATTGCTATCATAATACCTTAATCACCAAAGTAATTGCTGAGATCTGGGAACACTGTGACATTTCCATTATTTGATTATTTAAACAATCAGATCAGGTTTTCTTGCAACTACCTGGCTTCTTTAAAGTGATGATCTCAGTAATTGCTTTGGTGTAAACAATGTTATCATGTATAAACAATGCCCAAACCTACAAAAATTATAACAGTTGTAATTAAGTAGAATTCCCCATCACAACTTGCTCTGAAAGACTTGAGACTTGACTTGACTCATGGTGGATGTAGCAGAGGTATCTTAAATTCTACCACACATCACTAAATTTATCTTTGTGTGTTCTGCAGGCTGCTGAGAAACAGAAGAAACTGCACCTGCTGGGCGGAGAGACTGACCACAGCCACAGCGACGCACACGCACACAACCCCAACCATGACCAGGCACATGCTGCTGACCAGACACACACACACGACCACACGCACGACCACACCAAGAGCCGCGCTGATCACGACAAAACCGTAAAACCTGACGACAGCGACCACCACCACACACATGACCATGCAGCGGGCAGCACCCACAGGCACGCTCACGACCACTCCCATGATCACGGGCATGGCCACGATCATGTGCACACTCATCACGCCAAGGCGCACAACCACAGTGGTGACTCGCCCAACCACCACCACAACTACGATCATGCCGACGGCATGCACACCCACGAGCACGACCACGAGCACGCACTGGACCACGACCACAAGCACGGTCACCTGCACAATCACGAGCACCACCACCATCACCATGATCACGACCATGAGAATGAAACCCACGACCACCCAGAGGGCATGGTGAGGATGCTGCCCACCATTGACGAGCCCATGACCCTGCCTTCCTTCCCAGATGTCCCCGCCGCTGGCCCTGAGGTGGGAGTCGTCCTGCCCCTGAAGCCCGACCCTCAGATCCCCGGAGAGATGGAACCCATCATCCTGGCCTTCCCCACCTCCGTTTCAGCCAAGTGCCCCCCTCCAGTGGCAGGAGACACCCTGGTGGAGAAAATCTTCAGTGAGGACCCCATGTTCAAGCCAGCTGCATAAGGTGGCTCGTCGAACTCACTTGGGAACGGAATAGATTTTTAAAAACTCACACAGAGGCAGAGACTGAAGTGTAGTGAAGACAACATTTAACAGATTTACATATTGAACACACCTTCTCTGGGTCATTAACATGTCTCTCTTCACTTCTGTAATCTAATGAAGGGTTGCATAAAATAAACACATTTGCATTAACAACTTTTCTGCTGGTGGGAAATTGGTTAAAAATAATAAAACCACTAAACTGGTCATTCCCTTTATGCAACCTTCAGAGACCACAAAAGTGTAAAGGCTGACTACAACATGCACCCGTTCATATGGAGGGACCCTCTTCAACAACATAGTAAAATTAAGCCAGCAAACATGAAAGTTTTGTTTGTATGTTAACGGCTTTTCTGCATAAAATAATAAATAATACCACAAAGACTCATCCAGTGTTTTTTGTATTGATCAAAACCATTTTGTATTTATTCAATACACTTGAATCCCCCAACTCTGCCTGTGTTTCCTGTCACTGATCTCACTACTGTCACTGTCATCAAACAAAACAGCACGAAAATAATCTTTAAAGGTGCAAAGTTAAGATGTTGAGTCATCAAATGCTGATGCTTTGGGTTGGTAGGTCGGGACAAACAGGAGATGGATTTTTGAAATAAGTATTATATATAATATTAAATAATAATAATATTTCCATTACAGCAATACTTTTAAAAAAATGTATTCAAACTGATTCAGAGCATGAAGCGACCTTTCCTGTGTCTAAGTGTGCAGGAAAAAACAAGGGTACAGAGCTGAAGCACAAACTCCATAAGAATATGAAGAACTACAAAACAGCACTTAGAACAGACCCGGGCACTGTATGGCCCCCGGGCCACATCCGGCCCTTTGGCCGTCCCGGGCGGCCCGCGTGAGGTCAATGGGAAATTAGGAATTAAACGTAAATAAATGTACATCATGCACGCAAAACAACTGTAATGCTTTTATTTTGAAGTCGACTGCTTATTTTTTTCAATTTACGTACGTACTTACGCTCGTAATTACACCTGTAATGTGTTGGCACAGACGAGAGATGCGAGTTAGCGGTTAGCCTTCAAAAATGTCAGCTCACAGTAAAAAAAAAAAAAAGGAAGATCGATACAGAATGTAGAGTTTTTTATTCAAAGAGGAGAACTTTCCACACATGAGGAGGCATGCTCAGAAGATGTTGGTTCTCTTTGGATCTACCTACATATGT
>JBBPCS010056379.1:0-18172 GCA_037974645.1 Hollardia meadi
CACACACACACACACACACACACACACACACACACACACACACACACACACACACACACACACAGAGAGAGAGAGATTTGCACAAACACTCTTGTATCTTAAACTGACAACACAAAATGAGGTTTATTTTCATCTGAGGGCAGTCACACACTACAAACACACACACAGTATACACAAAAATGCAAACACACACATTCACAGGGAGATAAAGACAAACAGACAGCGAGAACAGCTAACCCTGGGGTATTTATGAGTGCAGGACAAGGCAGAGGTCAGAGGTCAGGAGTTCCAGCCACATGTGATCCCCATTATCACACCACAGGACACACTTGGATCTGAAGGAAACCTGGACCTCACAGAGCTGAAATATGCCAGTGTTTAAGCTGTCAGGGATAAGGAGCAGTGTTATGTTACATTAGGAGCACTTCTTGTCGCTTCATGAAAATATCAACCACAGGAAAGGCTGGTTAGTGTCACTTTAACAGTGTGCAACATCACCATCCTGTGGATGCTTTAATACTGTAGTTGTGTCTCTACAATATATCACAAAAAACACTCACAGATAAAGTAGAATGTTAAGAGAAATTGTATCAAAAAGGTTAATTCTGTGACATTGTCATTGGGAAAATACTTCCAGGGAGGGTTTGCACTTATAAAAGTTAATCTCAGCAAGGCTGTGAGGGATGAAACGTGGGGGTGACAGCTGCAGGGGACCTCCAGAAATTCCAGTAGGATTACTTTGTTTAATAAAAAGGCTCCAAAGCTGCAAACAGTCAATGAACAAGGCTGCTCGCGAGGCTTCAGAGAGCCAGAACTTAGTTTGATTGAAATAAACATTGGCAGAACTGCTCAGGAAGCAGGTAGGATATCTTTTTAACTGGTTCAGGTCAAACTCAGTGTGTGGAGCGTGATAACCTCTGAAGGTTCAACAGACTAGTCTACAATACCTCCATATGTGATGGCTGTATGTGATACTCAACAGCGTGCATTATAATGTGATATCCCTGTCATGATAAGTGACAGGAAAGGAAGCAAACTTCATAAATATTTATAACGTGTTGTACGTAAGTATCGGTGAATGACACTTTCAGTGCTCTCAATGTAGTTTATCATGTCAGCTTGACATTTACCAAGGGAACAAATAACCTGTGATAAATATTCACAAAGCCAACAGATCTGTGCCTGGAAAATATAATAACACAGTATGATTTACCAACAGAAAATTCAGTATAATCATATGAGTCATTTTTTTCTCGCAAAACCATTTGTTCTTTCCAACTTCTCAAATGTGGGATTTTATGATTTTCTTTGTTTTAGGCCTAAGCGACCGTAACCAACTAGCCCACATAACTAAAAAGCCTATTTATATTCTGTTGGTCGGACAAAACAAGCAATTAAAATTCATCATCGTGGCCATTAGGGTTATTAGATTATTAGACATTTTTCACTGTTTTCTGGCAGTTTATAGACCATTAGGTCAACATTTTGGGAAATACACTTACTAATTTATTACAAATGTATTTTTTTAGGATAAACCCCTTGAGATGTACCACCTCGTTTTCGAGGGGGTCCCTAAACAATCAATCGATTACTAATTACACATTGACAGCTTCATTGATAACAAGAGATACCTTTTCAAAGTAAGAACAGTGCATGTTTAAACATACCAAGTGATGAGATTGATCTAGTATCTACAGGTAAATGATTCCAGTCTGCTTGGGGCTTTAAACATAAAAGCTCTTTTGCCAGTTTCTTTCTTAGCTCGAGCAACAGAGATAAAAGAGCTGAGCAGAGTGTTCTTACTTGATAATTTTAAGTTAAAGGGACAAGATACTGCTGTAAACAAAGAGGATAATCAAAATAAATACATTTAAATATAATTAATAATAATCATTGTTAACGTTCTAAAAAATTAAGTTGTTTATTCTATATAACATTTTATACTCAAAATTAAAACCCCAGATTGTTTTCACTTAATGGGACTGAATGGTTTAGTCCAAGCACCGCTCCAGCCTGGCCACCAGATGGCGGCAGCACCCAGTCAAGGTGGGCAAACCATTATCAGATCTCCTCGGAGAAGTTGAGCTACTTCTTGAGTCGCAGCTGAGAAGTTGGACGTGACACACACGATTGAGGCACGTTTAATCATAACAACCCAGAATGAGTTGGCCCGTTTGATTAAAGCTCCAACTCCTCCCTGAAAGGCACTATGCATGAGATTTACTGGTGAGGTCTGCTCAGCTGGCTTCAATCAGCAGAAGCCAAACCCTCTCAGATCAATCACTTCGTAAACTTGGCGACGCCGACAGAAGAGAAACAAGGCGGTGCTCCAGTCGAGCAGATGGGTCATATCCTGCTCGCAGTCACGCTCCTCACTCCGCCTGCCTCTCGGTCCCTCCTGCAAAACACTGGCAGGAGTTCGAGGCGTTCAGCAGCATGGAAGGACCCAAAGGAGAGGACCGCTCGGCGGAGCAGGCTGCGTCTTTATTTGTGGCACCAGAACTGGAGAGTCAGAGGAGAAACAGTGGACGCGGAAAGAGGAGGAATAACTGTAAAATCATTACTGGGGTACGTTTCAATAAAATACCTACCTATACGTCTTTGTCTGAGCACCCACAGTAAGCCTTCTCCCACACTAAGTTACAAACCATGTGAAGGCCACATGGTGTTATTTACTTTTTGTTTTAAAAAAAAGTGCTTTCAAACTGGATCTTGCTGCACTTTGTCCATATTATCAAAAACATCTCTAACATTCCTGAAAAATCACACTATTTGTAAGTCACCTTAATGTCATTTTTAAATCTTCTGTCTCTTTATAAGTCTCTACAGTGTCATTGTAGGACCTTTACATGTGTTAATACAATTGAAACGTGTCCATAAACTCTCTTAGACACTGAGTTTATACTGTAGTGACTCTCAGAACTGAAAAAATAATCAGCAACTTATCTGAGAATCAGAGATATATTGAAAAAGTACCAAATGGTCTCTGGTTCCAGCTGCTCTCAGACTAGAAGGGTGTCTACACTCATCCACAGCTGTCAAACGGCCCAGGAGGTCAGTGCTGTCAGTGTGAAAGTGGAGACAAGATGTTGTGACTCCAGTGCAAAAAGACAAGAGGCCAGAAGTGTCTCTATATGTGGAGATGATCTACAGCTCTGTGAGACAGTTGTGCTAATTGTGAACCAAAAGAGTGAAGTTTCAGCTCAAAGCTTGGTGCTTTTAGAGCAACTGTGTCATGCAATAGATCCAATTTCAGATATGTAATCTGGATGTGTGTGGATTAGTTGTTGCAATGAAATGTTAGACTAGAGCACAGGGTGTAATCTTCAAATAGCTTGTTTTGTGCAGCCAACAACCAAAAACCTCCCAAAATATTCAGTTTACTTTAACTTAAGAGCAAGAAAAGCATGACGTTTTCAAACTTCTGAACCCTAAATCGTCAAACTTTTGGCAAAATGACAAACAGTTAATCAATTGTAATGATAGTTAAGTTCTGGGAATCGGCTCCTGGTCTGGAACTGTAAGGTTATTTGGATAAATGTCCACTACAGCATGTGTGATGACAAATCAAGCTTACCCATATAGTGACACTGACTGCTTTCGGATTTAAATTAGCTTCAGTGTTCTTTGCTGCTTTAAGACCAAATGACAAGCAGCGTCCTTTCACTTACTGCTTCTATTGATCGTATGGCCTGGATGACAATCTGCTCAGACATAAGAATGATGTTTTGTTTTTGTTTCCCAGCCTTTTTGTTCTTGTCACAGAGGAAAAGACTCAGAAACAACAGCAGCTTTTTGTTGTTAACAACTATTTGAGGCAGTGAGACAAACCACACTTATGCCACAGAAAGAAAATTTAATCTGGGATACATTTTGGGGCTTCACATGAAGACTAACACCATAAATAAAAGAATTACAAAAAAAAAAGTCCATATATGTTTTAAATACTGCCGTTATGTAGATGTGGTCAGGGCTATATCAGATTTTTACAGTAAAAGGTTAAAAAATAAATTGATATAATTGGGCCAGTGTCACCAAATTATGATCTGTACTGTCACATCAACCACCATGTATCTGTTTGTAATTGTGATATTTGCACTTGCACTGCAGTGTTACCGGTATTCAAGGTCTTGCAAAATGATATTGCAACATCTTGGGAGCAAATACAGGGCTATATTTACTCTAACATGCAGGTTACTTATTAGTTTTTCAGACAAATAGTGACTTTAAGACATTTTTCATGCTTCTGTCTTCATGTGGGCTTTGGTGTGCAGTTTGATTTGACTCTCACAGTCTTCACTGTGTAGACAATGGAGACAAAACTGGAGTTTGCAGTGTGTTTCGGAGTCGGGCGAGTAGGTTTCCACCAGATACACTGTTTACTTTTTCAGCCCACAACGACCACGTCTTTCCCAAGGAGCCAATCCAGGTCTCTTTCTTTCAGTCTCCCCTCACCTATAGCCGGAGAAAATAGGTGCACATACCCAGACACCACGCACAAATAGTGTGGCATGTTTTCATAGCCGTCTAGGAATTCTTGTGTGTGTGAATCGCACTAAATGGATTACTTGTGGGTGATGATTCCCACCAACCTGCTTCTGAGACCTGAAACCTGCTACAGCTTTTAAAGGAGCACAGCATGAATGTCTTAAACGATGAAAAATATCAGCCCCAACCTGTTTTGGATTTATGTGAATTTAAAGTCCTAATTTTGAAAACATTACAGAGATATGTTTGTCTGCATTGGGCAAAAAAAGAGGATTTATATTTGCTCATATCCCATTTTGCACTCCCCCCCCCCCCGAGTGAAACCAGGTATATTTCAACACAGGTGAAAAAATAAGGATAGAAAAGTTAAACAAGGTTAAAATGTCATGACCCCTGTGGGATTCTTGCAGCAAAAGGTTACAACAAAGTTAATAAAAACTGCAGTGTTTTGCTGAGTATGTGAATATTTTTGTAGAGACATGCGTATAAACCTTTGCTTTGAGTGGGCGGTGTCAATGTCATGTGATGAGTAAGCATCATGACGGGCATGTGCAGCAAGTGTTCTCAAGATCAATCTGATGTGTCACAAGATGGTTCAAGGAATAAAAGTAAAGAAATGCACTTCCTTTACACACATCATGGACCTGAATGGACATGTCGTAACTCGATGAGGCGGCACAATGAGTTATCTCCAAATATTCAGCTTTCTAACTCCTCACCAAATAGATGATCATTATTATCTTTGCAGGCCTGGTGTGGGTGATGCAGGGGCTTCAAAATAAGCAGCAATGATAAGAGGGCTGAATAGCCCTCTAATGGTTTCAGACTTCTTTGAAACACCCGTCTAATTACAAACAGATACCAAGAAGCAGCTAGGCCTCCATCCGCCTTAGACTTTTCAATTATAGAGGGCCAAGACCAACATTTGGACAGTTGGAGATGGTGTATCGGGGAAGGTGGACATGATTAGATTACACTGGGCAGGGTTTAGGAAATAAGTAGCAGCTCGCCTCAGCACTGCAAGACCTTTTATCAAAAAGTCTCACAAAAACAAGTAATGAATGAAAGAATCCAGGAATCGACGAAAACGACTAAAAGTCTGCAGGCGCGCTACCAACTCTGTGATGCTGTAAATGCTGACATCAACATGCTAACAAGCTTGATATGGCAATGCTAATATGCTGATGTTTCGAGGGCAATGTTTACCATGTTCACCATCTTAGTTTGGCATGTTAGCATTGTGCTAATTACCACTCAGCACAAAGTAGAGCAAAGGATCATTGGACTGTCATTAGTTTTTTATGTGTAATGTAAAGGATTTGACACATTCGACTTTTGACCTTATGGTGGTGATAGAGGAGACGTCAGTGGATCATCAAAGTGATTATCATTCATTCTCTGAGGACCATGAATGTCTGAGCTGAAGATTTGCGCCACAACCATCCAGTAAATGTGAAATATTTCACTGGATACGTTAAATTTGATCTGCTGGTGGTGCTAGAGAAAAAGTAAGGGGATCAGGAAAGTCAGTAGAATTCATCCTATGGATACCACGAATGTCTGTACAAAATTTTATGGCAATCCATCCAATAGCTGTTGAGATATTTGAGTCTGAACCAAAGTGGTGGACCAAACCACAGACATTGGCAGCTCTAGAGCTGACGCTGCTAGCATGGAGTTTTCTGTTGTCTAGTTACTGTAGAGTTACTGTAGAATACACTCTCTGCTCTAGTGATTGAAGGAGGTGTTTATGAACTGCAAAATTCCCTGAATTATGGCCTCTCTCAAGGGGCTAGGAGTCTCTTACAGTATGTTTATATTAATGCTTACAAGGCTTGTGGCTGACGCTCCAGTATGTCTAGAGACCGGGCAATTTTTAACACAGTATTATATAAAATACTATGCAGCACATTGTTTGAAAAGCACAGGAAAGAACACTGTTGATCATTATTCAACAAAGTGTTTGGCTTTGTATTACCGCTTCTTTATTTACCTTCTACTCACCAAGAGTTAAATCTAAACACCATCACTCGTTTGGTGACAGCTGCATGTGATTTATGAGCTGTTATCTTTAGTAACTTTAACAAACATCCTGACATTTGTTCTTTGCCTTTTAGGTGCTGCTGCTGTGCTTACTGGTCGTCATCCTGGCTGTGGTGTTTTCTCTGAGAAAGAGCAGTGATGGGAACGGTAGGCACTGATGACCACTTCCCTGAGTTGATTTTATAGCATGTTTGTCACCTTGTTTCCACATCTTGTACGTATCCATCACCACAGTCACCCGCTGTAGGAGGAGGGTTTTTCAGTGATTTCAGGATTACTTTACAGTATCCTGTAGTTAGGCCTTAACGATAGTTAAAAAGGTAACCTGAGGAGTCTTTGACCACTAGCATCAAAAGAGCAACATCTTTGTTGTATCTTTAGCACGAACACAAGGTCGCTTGTGAACGTAACATGAGTGTGCACAAGCACAAGGGTGATGCAATACATGTGACTGCTAATGGTTTGGCAACTGACAGTTGGCAGTAAACCGCCAAGAAAAGGTGCAATGTATCAGAAAACTGCAGGAAAGAGAAGGCTAACATGTGGATATGAACAATGACAGCTTCAATTGCTAAAACAAATGGTTGAGCAAATGTTGTGTTAGCAAAGAAATGCATCCAACACATTTCTAGACCACAAGGAGTTTTGGTAAGAAATTTCACTAGAAGCAAATATAACTTTGTTTATTGAGAAAAAAATCTCCACATGGCCTCATTAAAATTGAAAGGAAATGAGTTTTCCTTTCCTACTAACGACAGGTTCATTATTTTTTGTGTTTTTGAGGTTTTTACATCATTCTGTAGCTTCACAGTAGTGTTCCTTATGCATTCAAATGCAAATATTCAAATATTGGTCCAAATATGCATGTTTAGGCATCAAAGTGCTATTTTCATAAACCCCTCTGGAAACTTTTCCCCATGTGCCATGACGTGAGGTTTCCGATGATGACGTTGCTACAGCTACAGGCTGACTGGACTAAAAACACGGAAAATGGTTAAGACTTTGTGTTATGAGCAAAGAAGAAATGCATCACACACATTTTTATACCACAAGTAGTCTTGGTGAGAAACACTGAAAGCAAATATAACTTTTATTTAGAAAAGAAAATCCATGCGGCATCGATCAAATTTAAAGGAAATGAGTTTTAAAGTGACTATTTACCGAGGGGATTAGAGTTGATCAAAGTCTTCATGAAATTTGAAGATTTCTAAATTCAGGAAATGCTGAAACAAACAGTTTTGCCCTTTAAAGTTCCCTTATCATGAAAATGCATTTTTATTGTGTTTTTTTTTATCAACTTGGAGGTGTAAAATAAAAGCTGTTAACATTTTTAGTCTCTTACTACTGCCGTTCCTCTACCCCCCTCACCACAAGATGACCCCACAGCTTACGAGTGAGTAAGAATTTTAGCCGGTTTCTACCTGGAAACAGGATAGCCAATTGTCGTCGAGCTAAAAACATTGCAAAAGCCCGCCACCTCATTGTCAGCTTCTTCCCACAGTTCCCAGGAAAGCGATTTAGACAAGTGTGGAGTGTGTAGCAATGTGATGGAAACCTGGCCATGAAAAGTATTATTCCTGGCTGCAGTGCTTCATCCAGATCACTGCACAGCCATCCAAAGGAGAAAAATGTTGCAGAGAGATGGATTTTATTTTTGGAGATTTGCCTCGACCACAAGTGTTTTAGCTGCAGTGTGCAGGTTACAGAGTGAGAGGGTGGCTGTGTTTATCTGCGCTGAGCCAATCAGAACGTTTGCTCATGAAAAGTAGCCGTTTACTTCCCATTTAGAAGCCAAATCCGACCGTGTTTGGCGGGAACAGACGGAGGCACTCAGCGAAATGACAGAAAATCAAATATCTGTATATTTTTTCTTGTTAACATAATTGTTTAACACAAGTGTTTAATAGACACACATAAACGGCACACTTGTAAGTGTAAGTGTTAAGATATGGGACCTTTTAAAAATGCAATACTTCTCACAGATTTGAGACAGACGGTGAATGGAGATACTTTGGCTGCAACAGAGCAACAGGCAGACAGAAAAAATCATCATCTCAGGTTACATTGTAGAGCATTTATTCAGTAAAGGCTGGTGAAAATACACATGACAAGTTGTCAGTGAGCGGAGGAATAAAAGAAGCCTGCATCCTGCTGCTGTGAGGCTTCAGACATGCTGTTTAGGCCAACAGAAAGTGTACCTAAAGTAAAGCCTGCTAACGTTCCACCGTGGATCCCTCAGAAACTCCTAACTGGCAGTATTTAGAGCAGCAGTGAAGGAGGCTCAAGTTACCGACCAGCCAGAGAGAGAGAGAAATGAATGTTAACTCCTGCATATGCTTAGTTCATGGGATAAGTTCCTGTCAGGGTTGTGTGATCAGGCTTTTTTAGCCCACTGTTGCAAAACACGTCATGAACACACATTTAAGCGGCGCAGGAATGTTCACCCGGGGTTGGCATGTTTTCTGCTGCTACAGATTCCCTCTGAGACGTGGGAGCGGCGTCAGTATGCTCTTTGTTGCAAACCGCCGTGCCAAAACACCCCTCTTCCATTTCAGGGGCAGCAGCGGTGACTGTGGGCAAGTCTGTGTGTCCCCAGCCTGGGTGGGGTGCTCTCTCTGCTGTGGCATTTTTGCTTCATACCAAGCTAACATGAAAGCCATAACTTAACTTTTTACTCACCCAGAATCATATTTTTTGGTGGAACTTCTACATCTTTCATAAGGCTGCTCTCTTGGTACAGCCTTTGGAAACGGATGAAAAGAAATAAAAATAACTCAGGACTTTTTCATAGAGGCTGACAGTATGTAGTATAAAAAACTGAGAGTGGGTTTTCCCGTGAATTACAGCCCACAGCAGCTTGTCTCCTGAGACAGAGCATCCCCGTGTTCGGTCCAAACCACACTGCTGGCCTCGAGAGGCGGTGAGGAGGGGTTTTCTCACAGACATGCTAAGACTTCCTCTGTCATGTGTCCAGTCAGCAGCAGCAGATTTGACGAATGTACTGGGAAAGCACTTGTTTGAAAGGTGAAAGAGGTGGCTTCCTGGTTTTAGTCACTTTGTGTTTGGGAATGTCCTTGAGAAAGTGTTTGTTTCCAAATGCTCTGAGAGCTGCTCAGGAGAAAACAATAATAATTAATAATGTATTAATTTGGTGTTACAATGCTTACTCTCAACTCGCAATTATGTGGCCACCTTCCCTTATTTTTCCTCCTCCAAAACTCAGAGAAGAAGAATACTTTGCACATCTATTTCTATGAACCAGGTGTGTAGAGGAGAGTAGATGAAAAGTTGCAAACACACATTTATACAAATATATGTAATATTTCAGTGCTTGACCTAGCACCAAAACATCACAAATACATTTTGCAAGTTAGATAGTATGAAGGAGTTTGCTTGCAGCTCCCCCAAAACTAGTAGTTACTAAGTAGTAAGTAAGTAAGTAGGTATTATCCTCTGTTTCCATGCCTTATTTTTAGTTTCTAAGTTATACAGGGAAACAGCAGTTAAAAGCATCTTTAACATCGGTAATGCGACATAGTTTAGTTTAGTTGTGAGGGGGATTAAAATCAAATCCTTGAAATTTTATACGGTTGTGAAAAAATATATGTTGGGGTTAGCTAGTCTGCCCAGATCAGATTTCATTGGTCACATTTACTATGTAGCTGTTCATAATGAATCATCTTTTTTTTCTTTTCTTCTTTTTTTAAACATTTTTTTCAGGATTAGAAAGGTGAGGGCTTTTGTTGTGTAGAAACTTATATCAAAAATAAAAAAATGTAATGTATTTCATTTAAGTTCTGTATGTCATTTCATATGTATGTCGTTTCAATCCTCTAAAGCTGCACTGATCAATATTTTTATATTTACAATGAATCAAATGACTGTGTGTAATAATGTGGACATGTGCACTTGTGGTGAAGACTTTTTTAGGTTTAGGTTCACTCTCACATTGACAGCATTTCCAGATGCAGCAGGCACCTGTTTATAACAGAAAAAGCAGTGACAAACCCGCTGTAAACTACCTGCTCAGCACTAAACAGAAGATGGACAAAGTTAGCAACTAGCTGGTAAACATACTGGAGCATTGAACAGCTAAAGAGCCAGATATTTCCTTCAAGAGTTGGTGTGAAGCTAAAAGAAGAGTAGATGTTGGACTAAAACATTCATCATAACGCTCTTGTACATAACGTAACTGCACCGTAGTGTATTGAAAAATTGCGTTGCACTTCCATTGTCTCACATTAAGTCAATCAAGTATGTCTGAGGTAGCGGTCTCTTGTTTCAAGTTTAAAAATATGAGATGTCACTTGTTAAATGATTCAATCTTTTTAAGAAAAGCTGTTTTTTTTCCTTCCTTCCAGAGATCAAAGTCCAGATGCTTTCTATTGCATGTGAACAGTCTGATTTAACAATGTGATGGTTGAGTATTTTGTCTCTGTTTATGGAGTCTTTCTGTGATTGTGTCCTTTTATGCCTTTATGAAACATATTCATGTGGTTCACAGAGTTGTGCTCTCATCTACCTCCAAACACAGTGGAAAGGACGAACTGGAAACCTTCAGTCTATTCATAAATACGTGGATGGCATTTTCTGCACTTTCACTTCCTTTTTGTATTTCAGTGAAAAGGCTCAATAATAAAGGCCTCTTACTATGAGCAATGGGACAAGATTTTCTGGCAAAGCTTGAACAGCGTTATTTCACAGAAGAGATTTTTGTTTCTCTGTTTTCGCCCTTGCTTTCCTCACTGGTGTGACGTGGTCAAGGCTCAGTTGGAAATGACAGTTGACAACACTGCCAATCAAATCGAATCAAAACACGCCCACACAGGCCCGATGAAGCAGATCAGTGAGGGTGCCCGGATTGATCACCCAACGAATATCTGCTGTTATTCTTTGAAAATATTTTGATGGGTGGTCTATACGCCCCACTAAAATGCTGTAGCGTACTGGGGTTCAAACAAAGTTCCATTGAGGATGACGGAAAATGTGTGACAAACCAAATCGTGATACTAAACGTTACTACTACTAGACCTATGAAAAATATGAAGGTTCTGAAATTGCACTCTTACCTCTGTAGTGGCAGTAAACACAACACATGGGCCTACAGATAACTGTGCTATATTCAAAGCTAAACAAGATATGTAGGGTTGGCGAACATTGACATTAACAACAATAAACAGCATGGCTACATCCACGTACTGGGCTACTCATAGCTGGTTACCACTAGTTCTAAATTGCTGTCCATGCTGATTGGTGGTCAGTCAATCTCCCCTGTGTCCCTTGACATTCTGTTTTAGAAAAATAATTAAAGATCCCCTCCACACATGTATTAAGGCATACATTAAATTACTTTTATGTGTCTGACGTGTTTTGATGAAAAAAAAATCACATTAATTATCACAAAAATCTTACAATTGTGTTAGAATTCCAGAATATATAAGTATACAAATATTTTTTTCAATTCACAGGTTTAACCGCCGGACACAAGATGTCTCCTCCTTCACTGTAAAGTCTATTTTAAGTGTATGAGCACTGGAGGGTTCAGGTTTCCACATCACACTTGTGTATGCTGAGTATTGGACCAGGATTAGATTCCAAACTATTTGTGATGTCACAAATCAGGCTCATAGACCCACCTCAATCACATTTTTAATGATTGAATGAATGGAGGGGGACTTTAAAGCTTTCTCAGTCCTAAGTTCCAACATTTCCTAAATGAGTCTTGTTTATTTTTTTTATGTGGTGTTCACTGATATCATGATTGTGTGTTACAGTCACATTATGTCAGGTAGCTCTAATATACTGTATGCAACCATTTTTATTCCACTGACGACACTTCTCTTTTCCTCCATCAGGAGAAGAGCTCTGGTTGCAGCAGGCTGATGAGGAAGTTCAACTGCCAAAGTGTCCACCTGGGTAAAACAATACTCTCATTGTGCA
This sequence comes from Hollardia meadi, assembly GCA_037974645.1. NCBI lineage: Eukaryota > Metazoa > Chordata > Actinopteri > Tetraodontiformes > Triacanthodidae > Hollardia > Hollardia meadi. The sequence goes on from JBBPCS010056379.1 coordinate 12,472, forward strand.
GTTGTAATATTAGAACCGATGTGGTCAAATCTCAGCTGGCCTAGTTTGGATTACACCATCTTCTCTTCTCCGCTTTGTCCAATATCTTATCTGTATCGCCCACAGTTCTCCTGAGCAGTAGTGTTGAGCCCATTTTTCCCAGTACGCAGTTCTTAATGGACGTTTAACTGTGACTGCATAGAAAAATAGAAAGTTCTTTTTCTGACACAGTTCATCTTGCTTTTTTTTCAGAAGTGTTCAAATAACCCAAACGCATGACTCTTGTTTTTTGTGACGGTGTTGTGGAAAAAGTAACTATCTCTATGGAAACCAGACTAATGACTAATGAGGAATGTGTTGGTGAGTGGTGTCGCGTGTGCATGTATGTGGTCATGTGTGTGTGCGTTTCTGCTTTGGTATGGGAGTAACCCCAGACAGACTCATTAGACTATGGAAAAGAAAAGCTGTGGCTCCAAATGAAGCTATTTTTGAACATCTTAAAACATCTTTTAACAAATGAATGTTGTCTGCATTTTTTTTTTTTTTTTTATATGAAAGTGACTCCTTGCCTCGGGTTTGTTTATATAGTTTCTGTGGGCAAACTGCATGAATACATACTTTACGGTCTTTGCACGAACAGAAGCTCAGCAAGAAAATGCCGGCATCGAACAATAAAAAAAAAAAAAAAAAAAATTTTAGATTTACAGATTCTTTTGCAAGGACTGAAATATCACGTGAATGGTAAATGAAGAGGAAATATGGAAAAAGGAACTGCACTTCCAATTTTCTGATTAGCCTTGGGTTTTTATTTCAATTGTTAATTCAACTTATCGCCAGTAGAGTCACATTTCTCTTCCTGTTCTCCTCTGTGTGTTCTGTAATGTGACTTTATTTCCCATTCACTAACCCACCTATCAGTAAAAAAGAATTTGTTCTTCTCCTCTGTTTTCCCACACAGTTTTTCCAGGCCTCCTCTCATCCTGGTGTCCTTGGATGGTTTCAGGGCAGAGTACCTGAAACATCACGGCAGCCACCTTCCTGTCATCAACAAGTTGCGTAAGTCACCGACAGTGTTGACTCTACAGCTCTTCATGGTTTGAATACATCATGGTGTGACTGGGCATCACTTTGTTGCAGGAAATGCCGGAACTACAACAGCATACATGAGGCCGGTCTATCCCACAAAGACCTTTCCCAACCACTACAGCATTGTGACTGTAAGTGTCTTCAGGCCATGGGTTGTTTTATCGGACGCAGTTGGGCTGATTGTTTGACTTGTTTTTGTCAGTAGTGGAGGAGAAACTCAGTAGTTTGAAAGTAACAATACAACAATGGAAGAATGCTCTATTATAAATAAAGTCCTGCTTTCAAAATCCTACTTAAAGTGGAAATGGACAACTTTCCTACCCCTAGTGTTAGCAACATGGCTACTGTCCAAAGCAAATTGACTGTAAAAATTCCAATTGGACATAGAAACTCGATTACTAAATAATCTAGTAGAAAGAGTTTCTGTTCTGAACCCTCTCAAGTCCTGCTGATAAGCACAAACACATATCGACAAGGGTACAGATTTTGAGTGAAAACCCATCCGCCCTTATACCTCGCTTTCTATCACTCTCCTTCTTTACCTTCTTTGTCTTCTCTATCAGGGAGGTTCTTTTTCTTTTGCAGGGTAGAGTTTCCAGTGATACCATTTGTTCCACACTTACCTGGTGATAGCGACTGGAGAGAACAATGACTTCCTGTTTTGGCTCCACAATGGCCACTACCTTTGTCTCGTAAATTGAGCCTTCATTTTTCCGTGAACAATCCAGCCTGGTGGCAGCATGAATAGCAGAGTGAAACCGAGGCTTTCAGGGAACCAATCTAAACGTGGTGTCATTTTTCTTCAGCCATGACAATATATATTTACTTCATTATGATAAGTTAAAGCAAAAAGTTGTCTATTGCCTCTTTAAGTGAAAGTCTTTTCAACAAATTCTACTTTACAGTGAAGTATCAAAAAGTACTATACTACCGGTATATTATATATTTCATTATGTAACATTATTATATATTATATATTAAGCATATTTATTAATTTATATTGATGCAGCAATCTAAGTAGTATTTTACTGTTGTATTCATTTGAGATGGAGCTAGTTTTAACAACTCTGTGTAAAGTGAAGTATAGTTGTGTCTTGAGTTTCCCAGCCTAGGGGCCAGGCCCCCTCTGAAGGGTCACAAGAAAAATCTGAGGGCTCGTTAGATGATTAATTAGACAAGAAAGAAGAAAAACAAAGTTCTGGGACACAAATTCTCATCAAATTTTCAGACTAAAATGGGATCTTTGCTTTTTTGTGAGAGATTGGATAATTTTATCTCTTTGGGTAATTATTTAAATGAAACCATAGCCTGACACACAAGTTTGTTACACAGAACCATCTGAGACGTCATGGAAACTGTTTAGGTTAGGTTGGGTTGGGTTAGGTTTGGTTGGGTTGGGTTTAGGAAGGTTAGGCACTGTCATTACATCACATCTATTCTGGGCTAACTTCAACCAATCAGATCAATGAACACTATATTGTAGCCAAAGCCAGGCAGGAGAGAAGCAAAAACATATTTTCCACTGAGAAAAAGCTTAAGTGCCGTTCTTTCAATGAGAAAATACTTTCTAATTATGATTAGTTGTTGCAGTAGCAGAATCTATGCTAACCTCTTTAGGAGCTGCCATTGTTGTTCTGAAATGTACAGAAGTATAAACTTGCATAAAACTGAAAAAAAAGTACTTGAGTAAAAGTACTAGTTACTGTCCACCACTGCTCTCAGTGTGCCACAGTTCAGCAGTGCATTTGGGCCTTTTGCCTGCAATTGTAGTCAGGGTATTCACAGTTTAAGGTTACAATGAGGCCCAGTAGCTTACATGTGCTTGTGGTGAAGAACAGTAGCAGAACTGGGGGCGGGGTGGGGGGGATTTCACCTCTTGGCTGGAACAAGATCCTGAAATTAGAATAAACTGCTGTGGTTACCAGTAATATTTAGGTTGCAAAGATGGGAGAAATTTAAATCCCTCTAGCCGCAGTGTCAAAACAACTCACTTTGACTGTGTGTTTTCATCTCTGACTCCTGCAGGGTCTTTATCCTGAGTCCCATGGGATTGTGGACAACAAGATGTACGATGTGTTCCAAAACGCTTTCTTCAGCTTGAAAACTCAGGAGAAATTCAACCCGAAATGGTACCAAGGAGAGCCAGTAAGTGAATCCATGCAACCACGATATTGTGTACAAGGGTGCAAATTTAGTTCTGAGCAATGCTTTCCTAACATTTCCACTGTATTGTTCTGTAACTTGTTAGAGAGTTAACACACTCTGATTGTGTGGAAAACCTGACATCAAGAGTCAAGAGAAGGCCTTTGAGTGAGAAATATGAAGCATTTTTTTTCTCAGATCATTTTGTAAGAATCTCCTCTTCCCATAATTCTTGATATAATTATGGATTCTGCTCGTGCTAAATGACAGTTTGCGAGAGCTGCAACTTGTGCTTGTTTAGGCGCTTTGTGGTTCCCCATTTTAAATGGTATGCCTCTTAAATCTCATTCCTCAACTGTGTGACAGGCTGCTCTTGAAAATACAACTGTGCAGCGGCAGCATGACTTTCCAGGAGGGAAGGAGAAACACATGAACGATGACCCTTTGAATGCATTCTTTCGTAATGAAGCAATATAACTAAGTGCATCTGCCAAAGCAGGCTTTACAACGCTGCTGCATAATGCAGATCAGTCTATTAGGTATTGATTTAGCATAAAAATATACTGTGAGATTTCCATCAGTCATGACTGGGCTGTGAGGGATTACACTTTTATTCTAATGGACTAAACACTGCTGCTGTGATGTGCTGAGATGAATGCATTAGGTATTATTCTATTACAGGTTTGTGTGTCTGAATTAATCATGAACCTAGATGCCACTCAACTCCTCCTCCTCCAATTCCTTTCATTTCGTTTCCTCCCCTTTTCTTTTCTATCCTTTACTTTTTTGCCTCCTCTCTTCTCTTTCTCTTTCCATTCTTCTTCTTACTCTTCCTTTCTTCTCTTTGCCTTTTTCCTTTCAACTCCTCCTTTCTCCTTTCTTTTCTTTGCCTCTCCTCATTTCCTTTCCTTTCCCTTTGTGTCATCTTCTTTTTTCCTCTCCTCTCCTCTCCTCTCCTCAGGTCTGGATCACTGCCATACGTCACAAACTGAAAACAGGAACCTTCTTCTGGCCCGGCTCAGATGCAGCCATCAATGGCACCTTCCCAGACTTATACAAGATATATGACAAGTAAGAGTGGTTCCATTAAATTACATACAGCACATGTATATTCATTACAAGTTGCACAATATAGTGGCCATATTGATGCGTTCAGAAATAACATGGTGACTTCATGGTGCACAGGAGCATTACATTCGAGAAGAGAGTGTCGACGCTGTTTGAATGGCTGAGTTTACCTCAGGGAGAAAGGTATTACATGTTCTTCATTATTATTACAAACGTGATGTTGTGAGTCGCCATCAACAGACACTGAACATTCCACCCAACTGTCGTCTTTGTCATTTCAGACCTGACTTTTACACTTTGTACCTGGAAGAACCTGACGCATCAGGACATCGTTATGGGCCAGCGAGCAGCGAGGTCAGCCATTCACGAAACGTTAATCCTGCAATTATACGGTGGTTGTTAAACATTGAAAAGACCTAGACAGGCCAAGTAAAAAAGTGGAAAAAAAACTGACTGAAAAAAAAATGGACTGAGGTCCACTAACTAGCTTTTTCCAGAGCTTTCAGTTGCAACTCGCAGTCGTCACCAGCGGTAGCAGTTTGCTTTGTTGTCATGGAGATGGCTCAAGTGACATCATGCGATCAACAGTGAATACGGAACATGTGATAACATATGGTTGCGCTGTATATGATGGAGGGAAGGATGGTGAAAACTACACACTGAAGCTGCAGCTGCAACTAATAATTACTTTCATTATTAATTACTCTGCAGGTAAAGGTTGAAATATATGACGTCACAAAATGGTGAAAATGATGTGATGTCTCCAAATTGCTTGTTTTAAGAGAGGGTGCAAATCTTTAACATTTCAGTTAATAAAGTCGAGGCTATGAACCATGCTGACAAAGTCATTCTAATTGCTAATGATTTATTTGCTGAAGCAAGTTGTGCTTGAGGTGTTTACATCATGGACGCTCTCCTGCCACAGTGACACATTAACGCTGTTGTGCCTTCAGGTCGTTCAGGCCTTGGAAAGAGTGGACGGGATTTTGGGCAGGCTGATGGACGGCCTGATACAGAGAGACCTGCTGCACTGTGTCAACATGATGATCATATCAGATCACGGTGAGATAACTACGCAGCTGTGATACAGTTTACAGTAAATGCACAGAAAAAAAGGTGACCAAAACAATAACACAATAATACAAGTTTGTTTTTTTTAATATTTAAATGTCTGACCTGGACTATACTGACTTGTATCTGTCCAAAGTTTGTCATTAGAAAAGTGTTTTCACATTCCTCTACTGAAGGGGGAGATGTCTGTGCACTTCCTCAAAATATGAGATTCAAACGTGCCTCCTCAAGCTAGATTTGGTGTGTCACAAATACGAAAGCCAAGCGCTGTCTAATTCACAAATACTACTACTGCCAATGAGCCAGTTCCCAGGCAAACTTGGTTGGCTATCAAGATGTGAACACACTGTAACAT
>JBBPCS010056390.1:2500-18169 GCA_037974645.1 Hollardia meadi
TGCCTCTGTCTCTCAGTAAAGTACAACCTTGAGCGTCATTGTGTTTCTTTTTGTTATATAATACAAACTTGAGTTTTGTTTTTATTTATGGTGCTGCACATCCTGTCGCTTCCTCCCTGTTCACATTTACCTGGACAAGTTCATCCATGTCCAACTGTGATACTGTTGGGGAACTGAAGCCGTCTCTGTCAAAGGAGTCTGGGGGCTTTGGAGAGAGGGATAACAGTTTCAATTTCCTGTCGAAAAGGGCTGTCTGACGGCAAGGTAACACAGTGGAAGTATTTCAACTATTGTATTAAATTTATATAGATTTTTTTTAAAGGTGGCTAAAATATGTTATGCTGCCGCCGCCCACAGCAGTGCCTTGCTTTGCTTCCATGCTAGCATACTCCTGTCTGCTTCTCCAAACCGGCGTTGTGCTGACTCATCTACTTTAGGTAACACACTGACTATGGAGAAGTACCACATACAACTTTACCTAACAAAACAAACAAAAAAACCCCTGAACCATCCCTTTAAAACAAACAAAGAAAACAAATGAGCTGAAAGACGCTACAAGAGGGAAACCGCAGAGTTTCCATGGTCGTTTTTTACTTTATTAAAATAAAAACTATGAATTAGTGCAGCTTTAATATATCTGCAGAACTCACATTATTTAGGGATGTTTGTCATGTTACGCATGTGTTATATGTGCAGCTATTGTCTTACTAAGTGTTTAGTAGAAGTGAAGACTTTTAATTGTAAGTATCATAAAACTGTGTAACAAACTCTGTGAACCGATGCCCTCCTTTGCATTCAATCTAAACGTGTGCATAGTCACAGATAAGTTTTTGCTGAAAACATCATGAGGAGATTAAAGATCATATCCACAGACAGATGAAGAGGTAGAATGAGGATGGATGTGAGGAAAGACTTTGTTTGGGAGGACAACGCCCCCTTCTGGTTAAACTAAGGCACCATATAACAACCTTCTATACTTGTGTTTTTTACCCAAATCAGAACTTGGTGGTACATTTAAATTTCTTCCAAATATGTACGGTAAAAACAGTACTGTGGAGATGGACTCTGAGTGTTTACAGGCATGGTGGCTGCAGACAGGCAGGGGCCTGTGGCAGATGAGAGATCTGACATTCCACCTTAAAGCATGCAAGAAATCACACTGGCAGCAGATTAGCATCAGGCTGCCAGTGGTCTGGTATGCAACACATGTCCCAGATTGGGAAACAAATGGGAAGCATTGGACGAACTGAAGAAGCTTCAGGGTTTAGAGCGTGGTAGTGGGTCAGAGGACGACTGAGTTTAATCCACCTTTAAGGATAAATGAAATCAACATCTGCTGTATAGTGAGCATGGTGGTAAATTGCACTGAACTGATACAAGTTGAAGATCATTTCCCGGTGATGCATGATATAATGTTATGTAATGCTGTATTTTATCTCTAAATCATTGGGGAAATCCACTGTTGAATGTAATCAGGGTGATCTGCACTCTTTTATTAAACCTGTCATCACTTTATTTTCAGAGACCAACTGGAAGAACAACAAACAAGAGTTGTTTTGCTCGTGTTATTGCACAAAAATTCTGTGAATTCAGGTTTCAAACTTTTGGAAGTAACTGAACATTTTCAGTCGGACACGTTCAGACATGAAGTCGTCTCGGAAATATCTGAATGATGATGCCATTGTTTGAAAAGCAATAATATGTAATAGTGTGTGTGTAGTGCCATATTCATGGCAGAATGTGTTTCATATTACCTTTGTAACATGAGTGCCTAACATGATTAATTTGAAAGCTTTTGACGTGAGGTGGGCAGCAGATAAAAGGCAGCACCGGAGTAAAGCAGGTTTCCCCTCGCTGTGGCCTTGTGTTGCCAGTCAGCTTTTAACACCCTGAGCACCATGCCAAGGAGAATAAAATACGGTAGTAATCCAAGATGAAGGGATTTTGGGATTATCACCACATACTCTGAAAGTTGCGTGTTTCAAAGAGGACTTTTTAAAAGTACAGCGAGAGCCAGGACTTCTGCTACAGTGACCATAAAAGGAGAAAAACATTAAAATCCTCTGATGCGGAGCTCTGCCGATGACTGATAGAAACTGGAATGCACAGCCACAGGTATAATAAAAGTTGTTACCTTTAATAACAGAAATCTTGATTTTTCAGACTGAAGAACAAAAAGGCGGAAATAATCGTAACACCAATAAATTACAGAAACAAGTAAGCAGCCAAACATTAAGATCACATAACGATCAAATTTACACACCTGAGGCACACAGGAGGGGGGTTGGTTTTCATGCCACATTTACACCAATATACAGAACATTACTTACACTTAAAATACCACACAATATCATCCACCATTCTGCAGAGAAGAAGGGACACAGTGGACTGAAAGATTGGCAAATAAACCTGTGCACTGACATATCTCTCATGTACAAACGGCACATGTTTACAGTGGATTTTCCTTGCAGTATTAGCTGCACTCAATAGCAAGTCTCTGTGGCTGCATATTCAATTCAGTGTCAGGCTATGCTTCTATCAAGTACAACGCACCTAAAGTTGAACATGTTGTGACTGAAAGAGAGGGAGGTGTTAAACGTAGCAGAGTATCGCCTTTTCTCCAAATTATAAGTCATGTTTAACACAAATCACATGGTAAAAGAAAAGATGCGGTGAAGTTATGCAACTCTGTCTCGCAAGATTTTGTGAAATGAGCACAAACTCTGCACATGTACACTTTAAAGATCATGGATGCAGCACCTGTGTGCAAATGTCCTAAAAAATTATATCTTTCTTTAAGCTTTATTATCCTCTTGATGTGAAAATTCCTTTTAAACGTGTTCCTCTAATGCCTGTTACATGCTGGCACCAAAATAGATACAATCAAAAATGGGTGGCAGGGCCGCATTAACTTTCTAGGGGGTCGTGGGGCAAAAATGAGCTGTGGGCTTTAATTGGCCCCCTCGTATTTATCCCACTGCCTTGCCCTGCATCAGGTACAGCTACAAATGGCAACCTCATTATACTGTATATGCTATATCTGTCCCTAAATAAAGATGAATACATAAATGAAGTTAACTAATCAAACTGAGTTAAAATCAACCAAATTACCACAAACCAGACAGTGTTCCTGGGGGCTCTTTGGGCAGCTGCCACCTTTGTTCAGTTGGAAATCGATCCATGTTGGGTACAACGTGTAAAACGCCATCTTCTCTCCAGAAATACAGTCAAGTCCAAACATTAAGGGGGTGTTAATGGTGTGTTGAAACAGAAAACACGTAAAATTTTGTTCGCATTCAGATTACAAACATAGTCAATGGAAAGACACAGATAGACGTGAATTAGCATCGACTCGTGCCGGCTGATGTGAATGGCGCGAATAAGGCGACACGAACCACGCAAATTCACGTTTTCGCGTTAATCGAAAAGTTGAAGTTAAAAATAAGAGATTATCAATGTGTCTGAAGCAACGAGTCACTGACATATGAGCAGTGGACGTTCCTACTGTCAGCAGTTTATGTACTGTAATGTTGACTGCTGACTGAGGAGAGAGAGAGAGAGAGAGAGAGAGAGAGAGAGAGAGAGAGAGAGAGAGAGGAGTCTCTGGTGAGTGTTGACTTCAGGCAGTGGATGAACTGACTTCAAACACACAGAAACACACATCCTTGCCTGTCTTTGCTTGCTAGCTTACAGCTAACGTACAAAGTATTCTGGCTGTCCATTAGCATTACTCGCGCGAAAAATAAACATAAATGATCCCACAATCACACTCACGCGAGAAATGCGAACGCAAAAATTCGCTTGGCTTTTTGTCTGAACACACCATAAGACTTAAAACAGGACTATGTTTGGGGGGTGATTGAGTAACTGAGTAGTTTTATACTGTGCTAGTTATTACATGCAAAGCAAGCATATTTTCATCCAGCTGCCTGTGCTTGGTGCAGGCAATCTAGACTCTTCCTCAGGGTCATGCTACAGACACAGCGTTTTTTTGTTTCGCTATGTATTAAACTACCAGTAATTCCTTCCAACTGGGGGAGCAATTCCCTTTCCCCCTTTTTTTATGAATAAGCTCTTGATTATGATTTTCGACATCGCTCATTTCACAAAATCTTTTGCCGTACTACCACTCTGTAGTCAGTTGAACTTGAGGTAGTAAACTTGAGACAAATCTATAATATCAGGTGTGTTAAGCTATGGCAGCTGATTGAAGGACTTTATCTGACCCTAAATTAAAAAAAAGTAAATCTATACTAGTTTCTACCTGAATTGTGAGAAAAGTGACATCAAAGTTTTCCTTTCATCTTGACAGAAGTAGGCCTATTCATTGCACATAATTAAAGTGTCTGATATGATTTCTCTCGATTTTAACTTAAAATGAAAAACAGGTACTGCCGCGTGCCTCTGCAGGACAGGGCAGGCCAGGACACAGTGATTTAAGTTAATATGTCAGTTTATCAGTGACGTCACAGCCATTATTGCGTGGCACATAAGGGATAGTAAATCCTCATGGTTTGGTTATGGCTTATCACACTGCAGTATTACATACTAAATGGTAGGCATATTTACAAGAAAGATAAAAAGATATGATTTGTTCCTTCAAGGGGTCTCACAATGAAATGCTAATTTGGTCCATTTTGACACAGCGCCAAAGGTGCTGAAAGGCTTGCAAAAGTGCTCAATAACAAGACACTGCATTTGCTCATGGATAAAGCTGACTGCCGATCAGAATTTTGCTTTTACAAACAATCTTTGGAGGCAGAGTTATTCCAGCCAAAGACTGGTTAGAGTGAGCAAAAGAGTCACAGTGAGATCACTCGCACAGATTTCCTGATGTTGAGGTATGTCTATTGGTGAGAACACGCGGCTGAGAACTTGATAAGAATGGAGCTCGTTCATTGGTGCACAGTTTGTGAGTTTGCGCCTGCGTATTGCTATGTTTCCGGAGCACACGTACGAGACATAACTACTTGGTTAACATTGGGAAAAGGTCACAGTTTGGATAAGTTTAGGTACCAAAAGTACTTTGTCAAGATCATTGGGAGAAAATAAGTATGTGTGTAAGTATCAGTAAGAAAAAGACGATCGACTGTAGTATAAAGAGTGGGGAAGTCTGGGAATTAGTCAGGGTGAATGGATGGGTCAAACACAGGATGTTCACCGTGCTTCATTTCCCGTGTAAAACTTCCTTTTGCGCTATTCTTACAATTATCAGAGAAAATGGAAATACGAATCTACCGTGAGTACATCTAATCACATTGCAATATGATGTTGGGAGGTGAGCAGGCTAACATTTAAGATCCTTTCACAGAACTCCTGTTTTATACCAGGTCGTCTGGAAAAATTAAGACAGACGACACAGTGTTTTCAGCAAACTCAAGGAGATAATGTTAGCTGAATTAGATAGCTAGCTAACTACAGTTGATAAAACCTGTTAGTGGCCAGTGTCATTTCAGCCAAGACATGTAATTTCAATGAAAAGCAGTTTTCTGCTCGTGTCTGAAATCAAGAACCAGTGTTTGAAGACTCTCACGATTTTAAACTGCATATTGGACGGAAAGCAGATAGCAACAGAAAGAGGTCTGGGCTTAGCAAACGGACAATTAAGAAAAGTAACAACTGGTTCTGTGGCTCCACACAGAGATGATAAATGCAACCAGTTATATTATTTTCTCCTCCAAAGCAGCTGTTTGTAAAAGCAAAACTACAAAGCTGTGTACTCATTCCTTAGCATGGTGGTTGTAATGAGCACTGTAGAGTGTATTTTGTTTTGTTTATTTTTTTTTAGCGCAACGAACAAACAATGTTTGTTTTTCATGTGACAGTCAGACCTGCTTGGTAAAAAAAATAACAGCTTCTTTTAAATTTTAAGTGTCATGCCTCATAGTTTAAAATCAAAACAGCTAAAAAACTTGTTATTGAAATGATTATTGCAAAAATGAACAGTTCTTTTTTTGTGATAGTATTATTGTTAATCATAATGACAAAATTACAAATTTACACACGGATACACACCCAAACACACCATTAGAAATTTTATACAGTTTCATGCATTTGAATTAATCTTACCTTAAAATAGGGGGCATTTGTATTATTATTATTATTATTATTATTATTGTTGTTGTTGTTAGTAGTAGCAGCAGTATTGTTATTATTATTATTAACAGAACAATAAAAACTTTTGAATCATGATAGGTCCATTTAAACTGCTGTGTACTGCCCACAGATATTTAAAAGTCCCACATGTAAAAACACACTGCAGTCATGTTTCTGTTTGGAGTACTTGGACAAAAAATAGGATGGAATATGGAATATAATTTTCTTTTTTGTCCAGATCCCCCCAAATGAAATGGGAGAAAAAACAAAAAACACATATAGGCATATTCTTTGTTGGACTGATTATTATGCAGCCAACTACAAGACCACTTGATAATTTACTGTAAAAAGAAGAATTTACAGACTTACAGAGTCTTCTTCTGTAGGCTTGACGCAACAAGCTGTTGCACCGTGGTTGCACCAAGTAATTATTCTGGATAAAAATGACCTTGCTGACAATTTACCTAATGGGTCCTTGAGACTTCCTAATTATTTCATACAAGAACATTCCTGTAAAAGCCTTAATTTGGTGCTAAATATAAGGAAAATTGAGATGGTATCCTCAAATAATTCCAAAAAACAAGTATCTCTAATTTCTTTTACGAAAAGTTAAGCATACAATTTGGTTTCCATCAAATAAATGTTACATAGTTTAAAATGGATCTTTGTCGTGACTTTTAGTCATTAAATCTGAATGACACTTCCCATCCTGTTAGAGCGGTTATAGGAAATTCCTCTGGAAGCCAACAACCACTTACAAATGGAAACATTTTCTACTTTCTAAAAATGTCTCCTATATTTCTCCTACAATTTGCACCAAATTACGCTGTGCTTTCCAGAAAACACCCTAGGGAAATTATTAAGAAATTACAGCACCCATAAAATAAAGTGTTACCATTGTTTTCACTGTCTATATAAAGTACTTAAAGATCACAAGCTTGCGTTGGACTGGACATTCACTACACATTTACATGCAGCACAAAAGCAGGATGAATGTTGGAAGAGGATGTCTGCTTTGCTACCACCGCACATGCGTTTACACCATTTGACCAATAAAAAAAAAAAAAAAGAATGAGGATAATTTATCCACAACCTCAACTGACACTGATTGTAGAGAACTAAGGAGAATAAAAAGATGTGATGTTATAAAACTAGTGGAAATTTAAGCACATTTAAAACTCCAAATATTACATCCTCACTGTTCACCTTTAAACACATAGCAGTAGAAGTTATGATACAAATCCCCCACAGAAAATACACCATAGTGCTATTCACAAAGACCAACACATTAAGGACAAGGGAGGGGAAGATCTGGGCCGTGATGGAAGACGATGGCTGTAAGCCAGTACAGTATTTGCACCTCGCGAAATCGCAAGCTCAAAGGTTGGAACGCTGTGATTGTTTTCTTGACCCAGTGCAGAGGGGATTTTTTTCTGTTTTTTTTTTTTTTTAAAAGCACTTTGGTAATGTTAGGTAGAGGAGTCACTATGTAAGCCAATATGTGTCTGCAGCACATGGATGTCTCTGAGAAATGTGGCTGCTGGCAAGATGCTCAAAATCACTGGTGAACCCTGAGGATTCAGTACGAGTTAACAGGTTCAGTTTCAGAAAGGAATATTGCCGTAGACATCTGCAAACAGCTTGGAAGCTGTGAATCAATTGAAGTAATTAAAAGAAATTAAATAAATTAATGTACAGTTTATCAAAAGAAATCAAACATGACCCAAAAATGAACAGTTACACTGGTTAAACAAACAGAACGCAGAATAACAACTATATACCAATGAGCTGTGATTATTTACCACTAGAAAGGCCAAACTGCCATCAGCTGACTGCACATCTAAACGCTGGGGGGGGGGGGGGACAAATGTGAATATCTTAACTTTAACATCTGACACCTTGAGTCAGCACCCCGGTGTCCTTTGTCTAAGACCCCCAAAATCTCCTGGTCTTTCTGGTGATAAATTAATCATAGATCTGAGGACAGGTTAAACTTCACAAACAGTGAGAAGGAAAGAGAAGGAACAGGAAGCTGAAGCTCTAAGGAGCAAGGAGACTCCATCACAGAATAACCAGTCAGGATTTGTTATTTGTGTTTTTTTCAAACCTGACAATTGACAGGAAGAGGAAGCTTCTGAAGAAGACTTTAGTCGGAGAAGAGGCTGGCGAAGGACTGTCGGAGGCTGCGGATGGTCTCAGCTTTGGCCTCGTCGTCGGTCACGCTTCCTCGTAGCGTCTCTGTGAAGGTGTTGGTCAGCGACTGGGATTTGCTGTGCAGTAAAGAGAACAGTTGTGTAACTAATTACTATTTAAATGGAAGGGAGAAAGCGAGAGGTCAGATGAACTCTGCATGAGTTCAGCCTGATTGACTTTACGCCCAATTACTTATCCATAAGTCAAAGATCTTTTCCTAAAATGAACTGTGTTTTTTGAACATAAACTTAACCAAAGTAACTTAGACCTCATGCGTCTGGATGAGACGTGAGGGGCTGTGACAAAGCGTTGGTACCTGACGACCTGGGATGAGAAACTGTTGCTAGTTATTAGTGGAACACCAGTGTGGACTTACTTCAGCTGCGGTGACTGTTTCTGAGCTCCAGGCCCAGAGGAGGCAGGGATGGGACCGGGCTGGAAGGCCTGGCTGGGAGAGGTGGTGGCTGAGCGGGCTCGCTGAGGTGAACCCTGAGCCGACTGGGATGGAGAGGCAGAAGCAGAGCGGTGTCCCCCTGCGATATAGGTACACACAACTTACATATAGATGAGTTGTTTTACTGTACCAGAACTCTGCTGCAGCCAGTAATCAAAAACAAACAAAACGTGACTCCTACCTCGTCTGGGCTGTGTGGTCTGTGGATGAAGGAGCACAGAGTCATTATTGAGTCATGCACATGTACAAGTGCGATCGTGAAACTTTGAACGAACATGACTAATCAAAGTCAAAGTCTTTTCTCTTCAGGTAGACAAATAAACCTGCTTGTTTCTGAAGCACATGACATCTTTGACTTTTAGTTAGTTGTAAGATTACAGATGATGGTCGGGATAAAGTAAGTGCTAAGTAAGATTTGATTTAATTAGTTAAGCTGTTCAATTCTATTTTTTTTTTTATCAATCATAATTTCTATTTCATTTCCCAACATGAAAGTCTAAATGCTGTTTCAAAGTCCAACCAAGAGTAAAGTATTATGTTGAGTCTTCATAAAGACACCACTACTCTGCTGTACTGGAATAAGCTATTGCTTTTTTATCAACGTCCAACACCATGGATGTATTAAGGAGAAATGGATACCATGATCAAAGAAGGCACCCGGATAAACAACAGTAGTATTAACAAAAAATTGTGTTTATACTTACAGTAAAAATAGTTAAAGGTACAGTATGAGCAATAGCTATAACACTACTACAGGTATAGGTAATATGATACGTAGATAATATAATTAGTAGAAACAATGGTAGTAGTAGCAATTACAGTATCAACTGTACAGTTAATAACACTAGCAGTACTTACAGCAGTAATACAAACAGCATTATTAATAAAGTAAAGATGTCAGATATAATGTAGTGATGTACCTTGACAGAGGATGGCTGAGGTGCGGAAACTCCCAGCAGCAGGTGGGCCATCTTGTTGATGACCAGCTCTGTGATCAGCTGTTTATCTTCCTCCATGTGCTCACCGATCAGAGGCATGGAGCTGTCCATCACCTGCAGAGACAGGCAAAACAGCCAATCAGGTCCCTGGATGGCTGTTTGAGGAGAAAGCCCTACACGACAGGACTGGAGCTAGAGAGCTCCTCCACTAGATGTCAGTATTGTATCTCATATCATGAGGATGAGCTGCATTCCGACCCCAAATGATATCAGTCATAATGGACTGTGGTGTTTTGCCAGGAATGATGAGTCATTTTTCGAGAGATCTCAGACCATAGAGATACAACTCTCTGCTGGCCTTAAATATAATTTATTGCCGGATGCACTGAGCATGACACTGACTTCTCTGTTTGTTCCCATGCACTATCATACTCCTCAGAAAGTCCCTTGTCTTAGCTTTGTCTTGTCCCTTGTGTAGCTCTGCACCTTTTAATCAGTTTGAGACCCTGCAGAAGGCAGGAACAGAAAGGGTATGACATAATAGAATATCTGTCTAATGTAGCTTTTTAACAGAATTCCTATTTTTAAAAAAAAAGTTGTCAGACCTTCAGCCCTCTCTGCTAATAAATCACATGAACCAAAGTTTAAAAAAAAAATTTGCTGTGAATGTGTGACTTGAGGTTAAGAATAGCTTAATTTTAATGGCTCAGGAGACAAAAATGTTCTCCATTTTAGCAGTAGATCAGCTGAATGGGTATATTTGAACACATAAATCTCAACTTTTAAACCAACAGCTTTTTTTTCTGTGCCACCCTCTGTTGGCCAAACAGGACCCAACATTAGAAATTCCAGTGAGCAGCAGCAGAAAAAACGTGACTCCATCTATAAATATTATGTTGGGGTATGACTGGGAAGGGCACAGACCACATCCATTGCCATGCACAAATAAAAAAATAAACAACTTTCCCACCACTTGAGCTCACATGCACATTCACGTGTGCAGGAGAACCACAGATCACACGGGGCTCGGAGACCGTCCTCCTCCCCGAAGACCAAAACAAACAGGAGCTGAGAAAAGTGGCTACTGGCACTGCCGGCTTGCCCGTGGTTGATGAGGCTGATGCACCGCGCCCCGGCCACAGGCTGTAAACACAGCACCGGGCATGTGCCATTCCTCTTAAACACAGCGCAACCATGTGCTGCTTGCAGGGATCTTTTCAGTTGCATTCAAAATTCTCAATGCTCAAGAAAAACAACAACACTCATGTGATGTGGTGTCATCGTCTTCATCAGCTGACGGTACAAGACGCCACTGATGTACACAAACACTTTGCAGACTGAGAGAAGTGACTGATCAAGAGCTTCATTACATGGAGAAATGACAATCACCTGAAGCTCAATATCAGCAGAACCAATGAGCTTGTGGTGGACTACAATGCTTCAAATATGAATGTTGCTGAGCAGAAGCTATAAATTTTAAAACGAGGATGCTTCACGCACATCTTCAACCCGGCAGCACAGACAATCTATACATTCAGCACAGTTTCCAGTTGGGCAGCCAAGATTACTGTCGCCAAGTAACTCACCAAATGTGAAATATTAGACGAAATTATGTCATAATTAGCGTATGAATTGAGTCAAAACTAAAAACATGTTTCATGAGGTCACAGTGACCTTGACCTTTTACCTCCAAATTGTAATCAGTTCATCACTTAGTTCAAGTGGAGACTTGTGCCAAATTTGAAGAAATTCCCTCAAGGTGTTCCTCCTGAGATATCGCGTTCATGAGAATGGGACGGACGTCCTGCAAACACAATGCCTCCGGCCACAGTTATTACAGGTGTGGAGTCATACAAAGAAAACTGTCTCAACAAAAAAATTCAAAAATTCTCACCAGTCACAAAGTTACAACTTGTAAAATATGCTGAGATATCACCAGAGTAACCGCCAAATGCTGCTATACTCATTGCTGTAGTTAGCTTTGGCTGTAGCTACTTTTTTTTAACTAAAAAACTTTAGTTTCCTTGGGAGCTAGTGGCCCAACAGTCTTCCTGGACCACAACTTTGGATCATGGGGGAGACACCACAGGTACAGGGCTCATCTCAACCCAATTGCCTGAAGCAGCAGAAGAATGAGAGAGACTTAGGCATCAGCACTGGGCATAAATAGCATTTAGAGTCAGAATATTTTTACATCTTATTCTGTGAGTTGAGGATTTATTTCGACCAAACCAGAGGAACAAAAGAAGATGGTTTTGTTCAGTTTTGTTTCTTTTATGTCTCATAAAATGACGTGTGTTTTACAATGAGTTAACAAAGCAATTAAACTCGTGTCAGTTCGGTAAAAGAGAGAGAAACTTGAATTCAGAAGGTGTACTATTGAATTTCTGTTTAGCAAGGAAAATAGAGGTAAGAATATTTCCTTTCTTGTTTCGTTTACTACTTAAACGCTAAGAGAACTTGTGAACTTACTAAACTCGCCGCTAGTGTTTCCCAGCTGAAACTAAAAGGGTACTTAGAAATAAAGTGGTTTACTAGGCAGGATGGGGCTAGCTGGTTAGCATTCAATCTTCAGTAGATATGTCTGCAACACAATACATTGACATCTTAGACACTCAACACTGTTTTTTCCTCGCATTCTGTTGATAATTTTTAAAAAATGTTTTAAACTAAAATTCTGACCATATCTTACATGTTACTTCGCATGTTTAAGTGTTCAGTCTGATTCACTACAATCACCACACTCACAGATCTTGGGTTTCCTAGTTCATTCTCCGTGCTCCTTGGATTCCATTGGCTTCTTGGTGAGTGAGGCTCCTATTGACCAAGGCAATCTATGAATGATGACTCATGTCAGCCAGCAGATTAATGATGTTCATCAGCTTCTCTCCCCACACTAGCACTGCAAGCCTTCCCCTCTGCCAAGTCCTCCATCTCTGCTTATCAGATCAGTATTTGTAAAAGTGTTTCTCCAACTGCTTTAGTTCTTTCCAGCAGCAGCCCTGGGTCAAGTTTCATCCCAGGCACAAATGCTTACACGCACTGAGTGTAATTACTGCTTTTCTAATACTGTAGGGGTCTCTCCAAAGTGAAACCCAGTGCACGGGCCCTTAAAAAGGATTTTGTCTTTTGTTTTTATATCAAAACTGTTTAGATGAAGATGTCTTGAAAATGTTACGGTTCCCGAGCCATTCATATTACAGGTAAACTCATTATGGTATTTAAAATAAAAAATAATGAATTGATTTTGTTAGTCCACATATGTCACTTTGTCCTAAGTTTTTCTAGTAGACAAATTATTATCAAATAAAAATCAATATAGTCAATATTTTATTTCTTTAGTCCTATTTCTAATGGTCAAATTTAAAGACAATTGGGTGCTAATTATAGGCAGGTTCAATCAAAAATATTGGTAGATTATAGTATTGGTAGATTATACTAGTAAAAGTAGTTCATACCAGATCTTCAAAAAAAATTTTTTTTTAAATGCATCAGGGCTTACTTGAAGCTGCATGGAGTTCTGACCACAGCAGTCATTTACTGTATCGGTTAGTGATGGGAATTCTGGCTTTATTTAACCAGATCATTTGGCTTAGCTCAGCAATAAGCTCTTCTGTAAAAGTTAACAAGAAGTTGGTAAAGGAATTTTGCCCTGTTTCCTCAAGGAGTATAGTCATTTCTGAGCATTCTCTACCATACTGGAGATCTTTGATGTCCATGACAGGCTCTCTGTGATGTTGATTACCAGGAACCTAAAATTGTTCACCAGCTCCACCTCAGCTCAGCTGATGTAGCCAAGGGTTTGTGTCTTGTGTCCTATTTTTTCCTAAAATCAAAAATCATCTGAGCAGCAAGTTGTTCTCTGCACTCCACTCTTCAATTTTCTTAATTGATGATGGTGGTATCGTTCACAAACTTCCCAGGAGAATGGTCTCCTTGTAAGGGATTGCAGGATCCCCTTGTCATGGGTTTACAGCATGAATAAGAGGGGGCTGAGCACACAGCCCTGTGGTACTCCAGGGTTCAGCACTACAGTGGGGGAGTTGTGACTGCCAATCCGAACTCTCTGTGTGCTGTTTGTGACAAAGTCCAATATCCAGTTGCAGAGTGTGGTACTCAAGCCCAGTTTCACGGGGGAGATTGTGTTGAATGGTGAGCTGACATGGCAGATGGTTGTCCCCAGACACACGGTTGTTCTGTGCAAGCAGGTTATTGTATGACCTTAGAAGGTTTAGTAATTATGACTAGAGCAAAGGAGCAAGTCAGGTGACATAGTATAAAGACCACGCAAAAGTCAATGTTGACTTATTTTAACTTATGTACATAAGTCAACATAAGTAACATTTAATTTATATCATGTTTGTAAAGTAACCTATCTTAAGTTCACAACTTAACTTATGCAACTAATGTACTTATTTTAACCACTCACACCATGTTATTTTTCTATACCTAAACAAGGAGATTTGGTTCCTAAACCTAACCAATCAATCAGTTTCACAATGGTGTAACCACATTGTTTATTATTGTTAACATGACATAACCATCTGTGACAATTTCATGTTAACCACATTTGCCATACACGTCTGTTGCTGGTCTTCTCCAACTGTCATACAGGTCTATTTGGGAATCATTAGCAAATGACCTGTTCTGTCATTAAGTCTGAGGACTTGTTGAAAATTTAAAAAAAACGCATTCTGATGTACAATGTTGGCGTTGTTATTTTCAAGGTGTGTGAAGACTGAGTGGAGGACACTGAAGTAAGTGGATCTGTTGCAAACTGGTGAGGGTCCAAGCTGGCTGGGATATGGTTCTTGATGTGCCAGCAAACCAGTTTCTCAAAGCACTTCATCAGTATGAGTGTTACAGCACAGTAGTTGTTTTGACTAGACATTGCAGACTTTTCAGGTACAGAGACGATAGTGGCTGTCTTGAAGCAGGTGTAGTTGCTCATCCCTAAAAAACTCTTAAGTGGTCTTTGAGTTCGGATTATTTTGTCAAATATTCATGTCTAATTTATGACACCTGGTGAGGAGCGACCCCTTAAGATAGTTTTTGTAAAGTCAAGTCTGAGGACTTTGTCTTGTGCCTGGGGCAAAGCGGCGCAAATGTCATTCCTTGTTTCCGACTGACGCAGTTGTCATTTTCACGCCCAGAGCCCACGTTTTGCGCAGAGTATGTGGGGCAGAGGATTAGGAGATGGCGGAGAGAGGGTTCACATACCTGTCCCTCATAAGTGTGGCTGTTAAAATAGCAATGCGGCCCGAGCAGACACACCTGGCTTTTAAAGGGAATTGGAGATGACACTCTGACTAAATGCAACAACTTTGTGCCTTGCGCCCTACTTTGACCCTACCCTACCAGAAAAAGTCATTGTCCGCATTACATGTTTCTCTTATTTTGGAAAAGGATTTTAAAAAATTTCAAATGCAGAGACAACTGAGCTTCAATGTAGCTGTTGAATCTCAGAGAACATACAGTATGAGAAATTTATATCACATTCTGTGAGCAGCCTATTTCTCTTAGATAACATGGACAGGTTGAACTCCGAATACCCCCCCCCCCACCCCCCACCCCCCCCCACCCCCATCACTCGCCCAACCAGTAGAAATACTGTAGCTGTTATCTCCACACAGTCATTCGGAGAAACCCCGATCCGGCTCCATGGGGGGAGCATGCCCAACAAATATGATCTATGGCATACAAATGAGCCCTGTAATTTATTCATAAATCATCATAGCTGCCTTTGCTGGCAGGGCCCTTTTTAATTGTCTTTGATTAACAGTGGCGTGTGCTGGAGATAGGCGCTCGGCTGCGTTCAGGTCCCCTTTTGTTCTCGGGTGGTATCGCAGGCTTCCCAGGGAAATCATGTGTCAGAGTGGAAGGAAATCAGGGGCTCAGCTTGATATCCATACACTGGTGTGTGTGTGTGTGTGTGTGTGTGTGTGTGTGTGTGTGTGTGTGTGTGTGTGTGTGTGTGTGTGTGTGTGT
>JBBPCS010056421.1:0-18164 GCA_037974645.1 Hollardia meadi
CCCCCCCCCCCCCCCCCCCCCCCCCCCCCCCCCCAAAATATTGCTTGTAAGATTAAAAAAGAGAAACTATGAGAGAATTCAATTAACCTGTTTTTTTTCTCAGATCTCAAACATTAATAGTAATACCCACTATCTTATACACAGTTGTTTCTAGCACAATGAACTGCATTTCAACCTAACCATTATTTCTAAACAATACAGAAATTAGTGAGTTGTTTAGCAAAGCAGTGGGCATATACTTCTGGAACAGACAAAGAAAATGGCATTTTTAATCAGAGGAATACACTAATCCACCATTTTAAACTCCACTAGTGAATCACGGTTCTCATGTGTCTTCTTGACAGCATTCTGCTAGAAGAAATGTTTTGAGTAGCAGGACAACAAAGTCAATGAGAACTATTTTTTTTACTGGGACAGATAATCTAGAACATAAAATATAATTTTCATACTGATGGTAATGATTGTGACATCAACTATGATAATATTGATGATAGCCGGTAATAATGTTTGGTAGCTAGACGATAAATTTTGCTGGTCTTGCTGCAGCATGTAGATCCATTTAATATAGTAAGAGTAACAATGTGACTCATCATTTTAGATTAATGACATTTTGAAAATACTGCCTCTAAATGCTGAGCACACGATGAAAATGTTCCCGTCTTGGGCAACTACTGTCCAGTTTATTTTTAAGGTGTCACTGCAACTCATCCTTTTTAACTATCATCAGAATTTTTCATGCAGAACATTACGTGCATGTGAATTGAGAATGAGTGTTAAGGTCTCTGCAAAGCCTCGTCTTTTGAAACATGAGTCTAGTCACAGTGGGTCTCTCGGGGCTTTAAATCAGTTCACTTTCATCTCAGTCACATCAGCAGTTTAAAATTCTTAATGCGAAACCTGACACACAGACGTGCAGTCCAGTTCATCTAACGAACAAAAACGAGGGCTCTATTATTCTATCAACATTAGTTTTCATTCACATCTTAAGCCAAATGAATTGAAATTAATTGGACACCATAAGAAGACCAAGACCAAATCAATGACAGTGACCCACAGAAAAAAAGACTCAGTTAACATGCTCTATTTGCCTCAGAGTGAAAACTGTATGGGCTTAGCTTCATCATCTCTCCTTCAGCAGGGCTAAACGGACTCCTAACTCATGTTCGATACCATAATGAGCTCTGAAGTATCCCATTCATTATCACATTTAAAGCCCGAAACTAAAAGTAGATGCAACCAGTCATCGATAGAGAACATCAATATTTCCATTCTGACACCTCTAAGAAAAGTTGTATTTTTGTAAACAACCTTGTTAGAGGTTTTATTGGGTCTTGAACTGGGGAAGGCTCAGGGGGAAGGTTATAGTGTTAGATCAATACCACTTGCCCCAACATGAGTCGTTAGGCTGAATATCAGATCAACAATCATTAAGATATCAACAATCGATCACAAACATTGATTACATCATCTCACTTCCAACTGTTCTTAAAACAGCTAATGGTTTGCAGAGCTTCCAGGTCTGAAACGTGAAGCCAATGCAGAAGTGCCTTGAACAAGCATTCGTTCTAAAAGCTTATGAGAAAATGAGTCTACTTCTCACTTGTTTTCTCAGCAAAAATAAATGAGTTTATGGTCTAAAAAGCTAGTTTCAAGTCTTCTTCAATACATCATGATGTTCATTGTGTAAATTACAGTACCATTTAAAGTAAAATAAATGATAATGCGGGGTATTGCTTTCGAGCATGGCTACCTTGTCATTGACAAGTCACTACCATGGCGTGTCCTTGGGTTCTCAGTCAGATCTAATCAGTATTGTCCCCAGCTCCATCCTCTCATCCAAATATGGCCAATTCTGCTTCCAAAAAACAACAACACAAGATTCAAAATGCAATTCCTCAAACAAATGGGTGATGTCACGGTGGATTTACTTCAGTAAAAACATTCATGGTTCCCCAGAAGATGAAGCTTACTGGCTAGTGATTCCACAACTTGTCACAATGAAGATGGCATTGGTTGTTCTCAGTAAAATACCACCACTGTCGGATGGACTGCCGTAAAATTTGGTTTCCCTCAGAATGAATTTTACAACCTCTTGTGCCATCATCAGGTCAAAATTTGACTTAAATATTTAAATGAAATTAATAAATTTGTTGTTTATATTGTTTAAATATTTGCAAAAGCGCAAAACTAAAGATATTTCCATTAGTTTTTGTTTGATGCTAATTAGCATGCTAACACACTAAACTAAGATGGTGAACATGATAAACATTTTACCCGCTTCCAAATAGCATGTTACAAATGATATTAGCATGCTGTTGTTAGCATTTACCTCCAAGCACTGCTGTGCTAATACAGCCTTGAGCTGAATTATACTTTCCACGAGTGCGCGAGGGACCGCTTTTGTCATCAGAGGGTGTACTGTATGTGTACGTTCTGTGCGGACGTCCGCATACCTCCAATTTTTTTGTGACCTTTAACGCTGTGACAAGCTACAGAATACATCCGCGTATGTGTGGAATGGGTCCTCCAAGCACACCCCAGAAAGTAGCATAAACAGAACTGCTACGGATCCGTGGTGTCCCCAGATGTCTGTGTACAAGACCGTTTTGGAGTATATTCAGGTCAGAAAATCTTTGGCAAGTGTGCAATTGCATCTACATTCAATAACTGGATATTTTCAAGCTATACAGCAGTTTACATGTTGTAATATCAGGGATGGGAACCGTTTGACATTTTTTGATACTGGTGCTGATGCAATATCTGAGTTTGTGTACTGATGCCAAAATGATACTGACAACAACAAACAATAAAATTGCTCAAGTAAAACACAATCTGAAAAGGGAAAGGGGAATATATCAGGAAATATCTGATCAAAGAGGAAGTTAACAAGACTGAAACAAACAATCTGACATGACATTCTGTTCAATGGGCACATTTCTTTCATAGAAGTAGTGACATTTAAAACCCAGACTGAGGTGTGATGGGACTTCAATTTCTAGAGCCCACCACATTATCAATTCATTCAAAATGTTGTATTAAATTATGTAAAACATACAAGAGAAGGCTGAAAAATG
The DNA here is from genome assembly GCA_037974645.1 of Hollardia meadi. NCBI lineage: Eukaryota > Metazoa > Chordata > Actinopteri > Tetraodontiformes > Triacanthodidae > Hollardia > Hollardia meadi. Next base: position 3,075 of record JBBPCS010056421.1, read on the forward strand.
AAAAGAAACCAGAGGGTAAACTCTATTAAATTTGAGTGGGGAGCAGAAGCCCTTGGGCTGATGTACTTTTTTAGTATAATATTAAGATTCAATACTGACTTGCTGATCCTTCTCTATCATGGTGCTTGCAATTTTCCCTAACAGCTTGCCTCAGGTACAAAATGGGTGAGCAGAGGACAAAACATTGAACCTGACTACCAGGACACCTGTAGGAAACCTTATCAAAGCTACACAGTGAGATGTCCGCAGAAGAAGATGAAAAACATCACATCCTTTCACCCAACTTGCTCCAAGTTATTAAAAAAAAGGAAGAAAAAAGAGCGACAGCTGACGGGTCTTGTATTCTGTTGAGGGTGGGAGGATTAAAGACTGCGAGAAGATGAGAAGAGAATGAGAGAGACTATGTGAACGAGCCCTTGCAGTGGGGTAGATTACCGACATCTATGGTGTTCACACAGATTTCATGAAGCTAATATCAAAGCAACAGCTGGAGGAAAAGGCCAGGCAGAGACACATGAGGACAGCTCCTGGAAAGGGAATAAGAAATGCAATCTACGTAATAGACAAGGAGCACAACCGTGTGTGCACGTCTATGTGTTTCCATGTATATATTCATACACAATTCAGAACCCGCCCACCTTCTGCCTCTTTAACTTTAGAAGAAAATTTCCTGGGAAACTCACTTGGCTAACTCTTCTGGGCTAATATTTTATACAGCAGCAAACTAAAACCTTGGGATGAATTCAGAAGCCCTCTGATTGAGAACATCTTAAAAAATGCAAACCCCATCAAAGAGCTCCACTCTGAATCCATATGAAGATGCAGCTGGCTCTGACTCTGAACAGCTACTTTCTTCTCTGGCCTTGATGTAAACCCTCTGGGTTTCAATTATTTAAAATCTCTTCCCATTCTTAAAAAATGCTTTGCTGTAAACATTTCCTCAAACATATTTTTCTCTGATGGTTGATGTTTAACTTCATTGTGTGTTTATTGCTCTCATTACTGTACCTAATAACTTAAATAATGTAATATATTATCTTATAATTAATCTCAGCGGTGCATTGAAAGACAGTTTAATAGTGTAGCAGAATTAATTTCCGGTGGAACAAAATCTGCCCTAAACTAGAGTTCATACATTCAACAGAAGACAGTTTACATTCAGGTTCACTTTGGTGCTCGTTCTAAAGATAAAATGCTTTTATAGAATTGCTACATCAGTAATATTATATTTCAGTGTAATAAAAGAGCTTCAACCAATATCAGTCAATATAGAAATTCAACGTATGCTGTAGCTCTGCCTGAGGACAATCTGCACCGTATCTGAACACTTCACAAAGGTCAGAAACAAGAGTAAAAGCAAAAATATAGTCAGAGCAGTGTGTATTCTGGAGATGCTTCAATGACAATAAATGGAGGAAGCGACTTGAGTGTTTTGAGTGTTCAAGCACTGAGTTTGAGTTGAAATTTGACCCTCAAATCCCATTAGCAACTATAAAAATACATGTGTCACCTATTAATAAATTACCTCATTAATATAAAAACCAAACTGATTGTAAACCAGCTGAACATGAAAAAATAAGGCACTAAGGCCCGTCACAGCTAGTCTGAAATCAAAATTATTCAAATCTTATACTCATGTTGCTTATTCTGGAAAGGTGCGGCACAAGACATGTTTTTAAGGTAGACAGGAATGAGACATTAGCAGGAAATGTGGAATGCTAATGTGGGTTGTTGTTCAGTTTGTGCCTCTTGTGTCATGTAACAGGCTGCCGTTTGGCCATAAGTCAGTGTGACCGCCTGTGACAGGACGGTATCATTAACTACCATCATGCAAATATAATTAATAGCAATTAATGCCTCTTTTGGAAACCGATTTTTTTCCTCAAAGACGAGCACAGGATGTGTTATTTACAGAGCAGATATGTATGAAAAGCGTGTGGAAAAAGAAAAAAATTCTGTTTGACTTCAACGTTCTAAAAGATGAACATGCTGTTAACAACATAACAACATAATAACATTTCAGATTATACAGTTGGACCTCCTACAGCACGATTAATGGTCGGAAAGATTAAATCAAGATCCAACTGGGAAGCAGAAGCTGACTGGCTGCATATAAATTTGCACACCTAAAAATCTTCACTATTTATTTATGGAACTTTTTCAAGGTTCAATCTAGAAACATCAATTTGTGCTGTAAAAGAAAAAGTAGCCATGACTTAATGAGTGATGAAACCAGTCTAACTGGCTGCCTAGCTGGTGGGCTTTAAGCTGGAGTCTCACTTCAGTCAGAAACTCTCGCTGTGAAGTCAAAGCCATTACTAGCTGAACAGCTCCAGTTGAATTTGAAGCACAGGTGCTGCTCAGCGCTCCGTGGTGCTCTGAGCTGTATAATCAGTATATTAAAAATTCAGTCAGGAACACAACAAAACCAGAAGAAAGTAACATCAAATATGCAGGATTTTGAGTAAGGTGCCAACAGAAATCATCACAGGTACTATATATTAATTAACAAGGAAGATGTTCAGCTCATATCAACAGCAGTGTGACAGGCACACAGGTACATGGATGTTGCCGACACGTGTTGTGCCTCTGTGAGCAACTGGATCTTAGTCCGCATTCTTCCTATTCTGGGAAACTCTTGTCAGTTTTCTGAAATTTTAATAAACAAATAATTACAGCTGAAACAAGAGGCTCAAACAACCAATTAGTCCATAAACAAATTATAATGATACTCGCCTAATAATTGACTTATTTATTGAGTTTTGTAGCTCTTCTGTTCCAGTCTTTTGTTCCTCTTGTTTTCTGTGTTATATAGTTGAAAACTCATGGGCATTGTTTTACTATTTTTTGACACTTTATAGACCAAATAGATCAATTAATCAAGAAAATATTCTGTAGCTTAGCCGGTAATGAAAATATTTGTTGGCTGCAGCCCAACTGATGCTAGAATATTGAGTTTAGTGTTAAAAACAATCACATATACTGAGTGATATTTCTTATTTACATTAATATTTAACATGTGACATCATATCATCCTATGCTCCTTCACATTATCCTTCATATTTAAAGATCTAGGCAGACTTCAGTTAGCTCCACCGCTAACTGAGCCAACAGTCGCTACAGCTACAACCAAAGATAATTACACAGCTTAGGATAACTACAGCAGACAATATAGTGACAGCAGTTGGCAGTTACTCTAGTGATATGTCGCCACCCTATATTTTTGGAAGTTACAAATTGGACCTTTAAACTAAAATTATGGCCAAATCTTCCAAATTGTAGCTTTAAACATTTTTCATCTTTTATTTTAGTGGGTAACTATGAGTGTGAATAGACAATTTTCCTTTTTTTTTTAATAGTAATTTAATTTAATATTCCCTGTTACCTGTGTGAAGAATGCCGTGTTTATGGCATCCATCGACAAGTTATTCTCAAGGCATGGACACACAGTCAAGGTTATGCACATGGATATTTTATGAACGGTAACATGCTTTTTTCATGCTGTACAGGGTGCAAACCTTATTGATTGATTTATTTAGTCCAATGTAAGTGCAGTGAATACACAGTCTGTATCATACGGTATGTTTACCTTCCAATGCCTCGGACGCACGTAATTGATCTGACCACACATTCACACTAAATCCCACTTTCCTTAACACAAGGTCGGGCACTCAGAACACATGCACATATATGCACAGACGGAGCTTGGAGCACAGTTAAAAGGTGTGTGGGCTTGGATCCACCAAGCTGCCAGGCTCCATCGTCGTTAGTGTCAGCGCTCTGGATTAAAAGCCTTTAACATGAAAGATGGTGACTACAGCAGCACATGAAAAGATAACATAATAGGTCTGAGAGGACAGGATGACAGAGATGTTCAAGGAAAGAGAGAAAAAGCTGGACAGAGAAAGCCTGGAAGGGAGGAAGACGAGAGCAATGGGGATGGGACGAAAAAAGAAGCAGTGCTAGTAATAGCTATCTATCTAGTAGGGCTGCAACTAATGATTATTTTCATTAACGATTAATCAACTGATTACTATCTTTTAATTACAGGGTTACTCCAGCATTTCAGCACTGCTATTCAGTTGGGGGGCTTGTGAGAGATTAAACAATGAATGAAATTGAACCAGCAGAGATGGAGAAGTCCTCACTTTAAAAAGCTAGTATGGGTCAAGCTCCAAAAACAATGGATCCAACATTTCCTAGAATGCAAATCATTAATTTTCTCAGATTGAGAAAACTCCTCCATGTCACATTTGTGCAATTGACACGAGGAGGTTGAGGACCGAGATGCAGAAACCAATGACAGAGCTGGTACAGTTCAGTGATATTTATTAACAAAACACAATACTAACAGATAGTGAGGCAGGCAAGGTTTAAAAAAAACAGTAAAGCAGTCCAATGCAAGCAAACAAATCTGTGAGGGAGAAGGCGAAAGTGAGAGTTCAATAAGCAGGCAAAGTCCAGAAACAAAGCTACCAAAACAAGGCTGGGATGAAGGCACAAAGTACAACAACAAACTGGCAAAGACAGAGCTACACAGGGCTATATATACTGATGTCAAGACAAGGTATCAAGGCACAGATGGAATCAAAACTGGTGGGAAAAGAACGTAAATGTGAAGCAAGACATGACACATGAGGAAAGAACCTTCAAAATAAAACAGGAAATGACAAACTAAACCCAAAACCATGACAATCCAGAGACAGAAGATATCTGACAACTGGTCTTACGGGCTCAGTATGTATCCCCCGTGACAACTAAATTGATCTTTATGTATACAATTTACAGTGTAATTTTATTGTATGAATCAGGCGGTAATAAAATATTAACCTGTCTCTACTGGTACTTAAACATACTGTAGGTACAGTGGAAGATAATAAGACTATGGGGAAAAGGGGGCATTTCAGAGGAAAGAAGTAATAAATTATTTTTCTAAGTACTAGGTCCAATGCAGGGAAACAAGTTATCACCACTAATATTCTGAAGAACCTGTAAATTAATCCATACCTGCCATGAGCAAAGTAAAAGAGCATTTGTTTTTTATTACTTCACTCATTCCAAAAACCAAAAGGTGGTGGGCTAAATTACCTATGCAGTAGGCTGGTGTTTAACCTGTTAAGTCCCTGATAAGTACATGGTTGTACTCCATAAATGACTGACAAGTCATTGTGCTTTGTATGTTTTACACAGTATCAGGGTCGTAAACATCATGTTTCCCAGCACTGTACCTGTAGGTCAGTATTTACAAAAATACTTAAACTATATTTCTCCTTCTCTCTAAAACGCCCAATTATTCCTCCCTCTTTCCCCAGTCTTGTTTTCTACCCCTCTTCATTTAAGTACCAATAGAAAACAAGTATTTTACTGAGAACGGATTCATAAAATGAGATTACACTTTAAATTAGTAAAGCGGGCTGTATTATAAAGTGTTACCTAAACAAAGTTCCCACTATAGTTTATGAGAGCCAAGGTGACGTCTTCACATCGCTTGCTTTGTATGAGCAACAGTCCAGCACTGAAAGATATTTAATTATAAATACAGAAAAATGCAACAAATCCTCACAGGAACCAGAGAATATTTTACATTTTGTTTGATAAAAGATTGTTGCTGAAATTGCTTTTGATTAATTTTCTGTTCCTAACCTGTCAAACACAGACGAGAAGGTGAGTGGTTTCACCAGCTGTTCTTTACACAGTCACACATCATGTATCTCTACTGACTTTGTCTAGAAGATACGTACAACTTGCCACATGCAATGAGGATTCCTTCAGCCTCATCACTTTCTCTTACGCTGTATCTTGGTGTTGAAACTGATATTTTATTCAGAATTCAGTACTTGTATAATGCTTAATGCTTAACTGACATGAATCACAGAAAGCAGTCCTAGGTGTTACTTACTAATGGCATCAATACATTGTGTGTATGTATTGGAGCCAACAAAGGAGGATTTCAGACCTTTCTAGGAACAAAACTGTCTCGCCCCATGTGGCCAGTAAAACATTTAACACTGTGGTAAAGATAACGACACTTGGCAAGACAGCACCTTCTTGCCAGCATACATTGTAATGCATCAGTCGATTGAGTTCTCATCACTCATAAAAGACAGTGAAACTGGCTCTGAATCAAACCTAGGAGTGTTAAAACTAACCTATAAGACTTCCAGAGTGCAGTGTTGTAGTAAGACATTTTGGTATGATTCATTAAATATACAGTGTTCTATTTATACTGTAACCCCCAGATCAGCTCTGGTACATGTCATCTCCACGTCTTTGCTGTATTAATACGGGGAAAATAACGTCTTGTGAGTTATGCTTGCATTCTACTGGCAGGGATCCCAGCACTGTTAAGCTGCAGGATACATGCACTGTCAAACCACGGTCACAATCACCTGTCCCCTCAGTCATACCTTGTAGCTGTGGATGTTGTATGTGTTCCTCTGGGAAATCACACATTAAGCTACAGAAATGACTAAAGGCGAAGATCAGTGGTGAAAAATTTATCACAACGAAAGGTTTCATTTTCTACTTGTTCAACATTTCTTTGATGATTTGTTCTCAAACACATTTAGAGGGGATTACTATTTTTATTCTCAATTATCATGCATCATTTTGGTGCCGGTGATTTTCTTTTGGGGGGTGAGTAAAGCCTCTTTGGGGTGGGGGTGCGTAAAAATTTCTCTATGCAGGAAAAACCCTGATCATTTACCATTTGAGAACTTGTGGGTTTTGTACAAATCATCTTTGTATTTTTCAAAGTAAAATATTGGTGCGAAAACTGGAGCGATAAAACTGGACCATATTGACATATAGGGCTATATACTGAATTTCAATTTTTAACATTCAAAGCTTCTTTTGTGAATGTACAGGGCAGGTTACAGTTTGTCAGTAAATAAAGGCTGCAGCTTCTCAAGTCAAGACCAAAGTAAAGTTCCTGTGTGTTGTTTCCCAACTGCTGGAAAGGTGAAGGGTGTTAGTCCCAAAGCAAGAATCGACTTCAGCCGAGAGGGAAAAGAAACATCTCTTCTGCTTCCCGACTAAGGTCTGAAAACTGAGCAGGAAAGGTTAACAGCCGAAATATTTTTTTTGTTATTGTGGTTATATAAATATAATGTATGGTGCTGATAGATTTGACTGTTTTTAACTGCTGTTAAATTTGACTTTTGAACTTTACAATGCTCTGAAGTTATTAGAAATGTTTGGATTACACGAGTCGGAAACAATCCAAACAGTAAGCCATGACTGGAATCGAATTCTATAAATACTAAAATACTATTAATAACGTTAGTGTAGGCTAATCTTTATCTGCAACTGTGCAGAAATACTGGGGTTACACAGAATGGATAGACAGGCCAAAAAAAATTATTAAATTCCCCAGTGAAGTTTACCGTTTCAATGAACTTTCAGTGTTTTTTGTTAAACTGTAAAATATCCTGCCTCCATTACATATCTTTGTCAGTGTTTGACAACCACACTTTTTATAAGGACCATAAAAAATGTGTTTATGAATAGAATATTGGCCGATGTATCCATATCAGAATTTTTTACTACTTTAAATATTGGCATCGGCCCCAAAACTCCAGTATCGGCCAGACTCTAGCCAAAACTCAGGTTTTGTATCAACTTCGAACGATAACCAGCCCTTCTCAATCAGCCTTTTCTCTGGTCTTTGGTTTATAAGAACAGCTTTTAATCTCTGAGGAAACGTGCACATGGTACGAAGTGAGACTGAGCAGATTGTGACGGTGGTGCAGTGTGTGGATGTTCATGTTGAATTTTAATAGGCAGCATGCAATTCTCTATGCACACACGTTATTTCTTGGAACAAAATCTCTCTATGCTCAGCCTGAAATGAATTCACTTCCCCATGTCAGCCAGAGGAAAATGTTATCTCCACCCAACCAAAACCAATTTGGAATAGAATAAATGATGTACTTGCCCAACTGACAGACGATGAAACCTCTGATCCCTTTATTGTACGCTTCATTTCTTTCTTTTGACACCATGATAACTGATTGAACAACAGGAACATTGTAAGTCTCAAAAGATAATTATTTCCATGCAAATAAGCTGACGGGTAGGCAGCACACTTAACGAGCATCGAGATATAATGCCCCACGGCTGATCAATAAACAACTTGTGGAAGTGACTCATCACCAGTGCGCTCACCCTCTTCACCATAAAGCAAAGTGCTGAGGCAACGCTCTCCCAGCGACCGCTCCAGAACAGACAAGGAGAGATGGCCCCACTCAGACACAAGTGGCCTGTTGGCAATGAGTCCATCTCATTTCATTGATCTGCCCCGACCGTATCTAAGAAATATGACTAAGAGCTGATTCCTTAATGGGACCACAAATGCAAGCAGTAGGACCGCAGCCTGTCCACATGATGTATGCCAGGCGGATGGACGGGCCACTCGTCTTCTCATTGTCAGCTAATCGCCTCTCTGCCTCGTGCCTAGGTCCGTCCATGCCTAATAGCCGGTGGGCTGCGTCTTTCACTCTCACACCCGACCCCAACCCTGTTTCAGATCAATGCCATACATACATACATACATACATACATACATACATTTTCCCCTCTCCACTCCAACCACCTTCCCATAGGAGACAAGCTGAGTGCTGTGCGGTTGCGGTTAAGTGTTGCAGTTGTGGCGATGCACATACATGTATAATCAAACATTTGGCCCCTTTAAAGCAGCAGTATCTTTGGTCTACCAGTGCCACGATTCGTATTCATGGACACACTGCCCAAAACTATATATTACCTGCATTTGGACAGGCTTGTACAATTTATTGACTTCAATAGTGGAGGCAATATTCGACTCAGTTGAAGTAATTATATAAAAAGTAACCCAGAGAAAAGACCTGCTCAGTCTGCCTACTGATGATATCTCACCACAATATTGAAAAGGTGGTTGATTAGATCAGCCCAATCAATCATTTCGAAGGGTAATATTTTCTCTTCCAGTACACAAATGCAAGTCGGTTTATCATAGGATCAAATCAGAGAAACTATATTAAAGTCAAGTTATTAAAGTAAACCTACATAATAAAGTGAGCTTTAACTTGGACTATGACAATCGGGTCCAATTTCTTTACCTTTCAGTTTACTGTAATTTATAATCATTGTTAGGCCTCAAAACTTTCTGATACCAACCAAAATGTGTCTAACAGGAAAACATTAAAGGCAGATTTGTAATATTGTTTACTTATTTTTTGACTTTTGACAGAATTTTCCTGCTTTTAAACTATTCAACTTAGGTCATAAGTTTATATTTCTCCAACTAAGCTATGAAAAAGTACAGTTTTGGCATTGTAACAGCAAACACCAACCGTTTTATTCTATTCTTTATTCTATTTCTTATTCTTCTCTGTGGTAGTTTCAAACCTAATTGGCTTGTGACCCCCGAAAATAAAGCAATGTCTACTTGTGAGCTACAGTCACCAGCAGCAGATGTCTCTTCACTTTATCATGAGCTGTCCCAGATGCTACCACAGTTTTCAAACAAACTTGACTTTAAAAAAAATGTGCATTCTTTTCTTGGGAGGCAGGGATGGAGAGAGGCAGCGCGCACGCAGAAATACATTATTAATGTACAAGGATTCATGAAAAGAGCTTCACGGGGACTAAAAAGGATACGGAGTGACATAAGACAAATCAAAGACACACAAAATTTACATTGCAGAGGGTTGGACAGAGCAGGATTTCCACCAGTTATGAGGTCAGCAGGTGGAGGTGAGATGGTGTTGATGTATTTGATGTCTCAGTAGAGCACTGAGGTAAGTAAGTAAAAAATATGAATTCAGTTACAGCCTGTAGTGATACTACAATGTTTTTTAATAAAAAAGTTCAAATTTAAGTTATTGCAGCTAGATGGTCAGAATTAATCCTCTCTGATTTGCAAAGTGCCACCTACAAACATAAGCAGAAGCAATCTTTCACTCACATGAGACACTCCGTCCATTAAATATTCTTTATTTTAGAGAAGTGAATCCATAATCCATATAATCCATAGAAATAAAATAGGATTCAGGATTGCATTGTGGGAAAATGCTCGCTCACTGGACATACTTTTCAGATGAGGCTTAAATGGTTTTATTACCATCCTATGTTGAATGTTTCCTCAATTTCAGGAAAAAAAATCCTCATAGCTAAACAACAACAATGATCTGTAGCCTCTATAACTTAGGTGAGGTTAAGTCGAAGCAACTGAAACTACTTGGTTGACTAAAGATCAAGGTTAAAGGAAACCAAATTCACAGTTCGAAGAAGACAGAATGCAAGCAGTCGCACACTTTGTACAAACAACCATCCACCCTGACCTCCTCCATTAAAGGTATTGCAGTGCTATAACAACATAATGGTACTCCCATTCTGCTCATGGCAAACAACAGTCATTATTCACACAACAGGGAAACAAATGGCGGATGCTGTTGTTTTACTGGTGAGGACAGAAATCGGTATCATTCTAACACGTTAACATAAACTTTTCACCTTTTATTTCCTATGAGTAGCTTTGCGGTTGATATCTCAATCACCAATATACCATACAAAACATATTCTGTATTTCTTCATGTTTAAGCCAAATACATGAATACCAGGACCCAGGGTTTCCCACGAGAACACTGTACTGTAGTCATGATCAATGTCATCTGTCAGTGGTTTTAATGTGTAAATGCCAGGTTTCCATCATGTTTGACTGCCGCTCTTTCAATTAAGTCATCTTATCGCACCCTCTTCTTCATTGGCACCAAACTGGAAAATTAGCACTAGAAACTGTTTATCTTGATGCACCCAACTGCTGCATTAATTTGAATTCTCTTTTGCAATTTGTGCTACATTTGGATGTAAACTTGAGAAATGTCTGTGTTCGTGTCTAACTAAGCCTTTATATCCTCAGAGAGGAGAGGGAACTAAAGTCATGCTACCACTAACCAAAGTGCTGCTTCTCAGAAAAAGTAACACTGACAACAAGAGAGCAACTGAAATGTGTTTAACAGCAACACACTTTTCAAACTTTGATGCCTGTGTTGCAGTGTGCTTTCTCCAGGCCATGGAGGCAGACAATTTTCCTACATGAATGTGTATGGGAGGTAATGGGGAAAGATACTCGCCGCAGCAGCCACTGTGGCTGACATTGGTGCTCCTCACAAATCAGCCAAGCACTCAGCTCAAGCCCAGGCAGGGAAAAAAAATCACTGTGAATAATTTCTTAATGCTTTCACAGAGGAACAAAGGGGGAGTCAGAAAGAAAAGGGTCAGGGAGAGAGGGAGGGAAAGAAAAAGCTCGAAGAGGACAGAGATATAGTGAAAAGTTTAAATGGATGATAGTGAGACAGAGAACAAATAAAAGCTGCAGACAGAGAGGAAGAGGAGAGGCAGAGGAGCGTGATGATACATAAAGTCAGAGTAAAAAGGAGGAATGGATGAAAGATGGGCTGAACATGAAAGGGGGGAGGAGAGACAGGAGCAGAGGGAGAGTTGTGTCCGGTGTCCTGGGATACTGCTGCAGTCTACATTATTCATCGTAGCACCAGATTCATCCAGGGGTGACTTACATCGCTCATCATTTACATGCCATCGCTATGAATTATTAAAACAATGAGTTGTGGGTCTGATGGTCCATAAAGTATAGGGGCGAAATCCCTGAAGGGAAACATTGACTTAGAGGTCAGACACAAGAAGCTAGACCCTGAATAAACATACGCTAGTGGTACAGGGTATTCACATTTACATCCAGAGGAAAAAAATTGTCTTACATCGTTCATTCATTAAATTTTCTTCAGGATTGGGCTGTTTTTTGGACTCTGGAGCTTCAGTCGTATTTAACAGCGTATATTCCAAGCTTCGGGGGGCTTGACTCTGGAAGTACACAGCCAGACATTTCACTGCAGATGTTCCTATTCAGATCAGATCATTTTCTGAGCAAAGTAGCTTGAGTGCACGTTTTTATAATGTGTAAAGTTACTGTTTAAACAGCGGATAAAGGCAGGTTTGTCATGGCAACAGGACAACAGACATTAGCTAAGTTTGCTAGCTGGTAGGGTCTTGGTCTTTTACACCATCAAACAATTGGCTACTACTGACAGCATTGAGGTCATTTTTCTTGGTTGTTGTGCCACTGCGGTATGCCAGTTTCAAATTGCATTTGGCACACTGCTTTGCCTTGTCAACACTCAATTTAAAGTGCTCCCACACAGCTGAGCTCTTCTGTGTTCGGTCTTGAACACAGGTGAACTGAAGCATGGCTTTCATAGCTGTAAGTGAGTGGGACGTCAGGTGCCTAAGCTCAGATGGTATTTCCACATTTTGACAATGCAATTAAAAGCAGAAATATAGTACAACGATGTGCTGCCAAAATGTATCTCGCAGCTTGCCTTTATCGATATATTGATACCCTACATTTAGCAAAAAAACATCTCAAATGTCTCAAACAAATCTCAAAACCAAATACCCACACAACAAACAAATTTTGAATAGTCGAATATTCAGGTCCAGCACTAGTTATTGGATAAGAGTGTAGCATGTGACACAACTAGCAGAAAAACATTCAAGCCCACAGCGCCTCTGTACATGGTCAGGATGGGGTAATCAATATGTATCATAGCTGAGTCTTGTTTGGAGTATCAATACAGATGCAAGCAAGTGATCTTCTGAGAAGATCTTGTGGACACTCTTAGCTTCTCTGCTATCTATCACTTTGCCAGTCAAGAGAAAACACACACAGGGCACTCTGATGGCTGAATGCACATCAATAAAAAGTACTTGCATTTATGAGTCTGGCCCAGGTATTAGTCGGTATCCGACTCCTGGTCCATAGCTCATTACACAAAAACTGTCGAGCTGGGCAATCTGGCTAAACGAATCTTTGACATGATCTTTGATCTTTCTATCTAGAAAGAAGTGCACACTTATATAGTAAAAGCTTTTTAATAAGATACAGCCACTAAGCTCTTGCCATAACAGTGTGCTCCAGATCTCATCATTTCAGATCCTGCCTCAGATTCCCTGTGTGCTGAAGCACCAGTTTGAGCTCCGTGTTGACTAATGGGAGTCCTTCATCTCTGATTACTCTAATCAGAACAAAAGTGTAACCGTTCTCTACCTTCTCTTACTGACATTTAGGGGGGGGGGGGATAAGCAGATTAACTAAACTCACAGCAACAGGAGCACCTCTGTGGCTTAGGGATCAAGACACCAACCTCAAAGTCCCTGGTTCAAGTCCAACTTTGTTACATCTGGATCTCCCCCATTTTCTGTCATCTCTCTAGTGTAACTATCTGGCACTGTCTTGACTCATATATGACTTGATTTTTTTTTAAAATTTTTTAATAAATAAAATGATTCTATATTTTCCTGTTTTTACTCATTTTACTCCTAATATTTAGCTCCTTTTTTAATGTACAATCGTTAAACTGTGTTTTGATTGTTTTAGCATTGCTTGTCCACAATTTTATTTTATCTTGTAAAGAATTCTGTACCCGTGTTTTAAATGCCTGCCCAAAAAAATAATACACTATGTATGTATTATCTACCACCCAAAGAGGATATTTCTGATAAAATAAATCTGAACATAATGACTTCTGATATGACTTCTGATAGATCAGTTAAGCTCTTACCGTAATTCTGGTGTCGGTGTCATATTGTTGGCAGTGATGGCTTTTACACTGCTGCCTCACAGCAGCTTCCATTCATCTGTCCATAACAGTGAAAATATTATGATTAAATAAACATGACATTCATCTAGTAAAGTGAGTGCTTAGTGACATAAATATGGTATCTCCAACAGCATTATCAAGAATATCTTATAAAATAATTGCCATAATCATAATCAGGCATTTTAAATAAGTTTAGGATAGAATTTGAACTTATTTGTTGGTTTTTATATAGATTAGGTTTTTAGCTTTCCAAGTGTCTCACTGAATCAAAGTAAGAAAATCAATGAAAAAAAATACGGGCACTGACACTGAGTCAGTTTCCAATTGGATCAGCCATCAGAGTTCAATCCAGCCTGACATCTAGCTGCCACTGGAGTACAAACAGGCCACTTAAGGTATTGTTAGGATTATTCTGTATTTACTTCACGTTTGCCACATGTTCCATCTCTCTGTCTCTCTCTTTTTATTTTTTTAAAGTTATTTTTTCTGGCTCTTTGCCTGTATTCGATAGGGACAGCTAAAGAGAGACAGGAAAGTGGGGAGACTGTTGGGGGTGACATGGATGACCGCTGCGGTAAGGACTCAGCCTTGGTACATGGGGCGCCCGCTCTAGGTGAGCTAATGGCCGCCCCATCTGTCTCTCTTTTTGCTATACACAATTACTGTAGCTGCTTTGAAAAATATGTACTGTAGTGTTTTAGTTGAGTTAAATTGTTTAAAGCAATGTAAAAAAACAAAAACAAAAACAACACCTCTGGCTGCCTTCCAGTATGCTGTTCAGTTATCAGGGAATTTTTAGTAATGCGTTATGATGATTTGCATAGGACTACACTGCAATACTGACACATGTTGTGGCAAAGTTTCTCAGCCTTGAGGCTTGTATTTCACATGGATTTCTTATGGACAAAAACAAAATATTGATATTTGATATGATTTGATTTTCTTTGCTAAAAGTACATTTTAGGAACCTTTAACCCTTGTGTTCATGTTTTTGTTACTCAGCCAGGGTTTTTAAATCAATACAGCCATAACAATTTATGTAAAAATACTTAACAAATGTTTACTTTATCCCAGCTACAAGCAATATAGACAGCATTTATTTACCCCCGTTAGATCACATTTATGAATATGAGTGCTATTCGGTTTTTGTGATAAAATGCAATAAAAAAAGAAAAATCAATTACAATCAAGGTATGGGTGGAAAAAACAAATGTGAAACAAGGTTTTTCATCACTATAGATGTTCATTTCTTTGAACTTAATTAGAAATTCAACACACTCATGTCAGTCTACACAACACGAGCCCCAATGAACACATAAGCCTATTCATGCCAGCCTATACAACACATGAGGGGCAGTTTTACTGTGTGTGTGTTGCATATGTATTTCTTGCACTTGATGCATGTATACTGTGTCTTCCTGTCCATCTTGGG
>JBBPCS010056461.1:0-18157 GCA_037974645.1 Hollardia meadi
ACACACACACACACACACACACACACACACACACACACACACACACACACACACACACACACACACACACACGTGTGAGTGTTATCTAGCAGCTCTGGTGTCAGATTTCACTGCTGTGCTGACAGCTGAGCACCGATTCTTCTTCTGCTTTCCAGAGTAAATGCAAAACATGAAAAATTTTATGTTCAGCGACTCATCCATCCATCCGTCCATCCACCCATCCGTCCATCCATCCATCTCCACCTGTTTGAAATAGACCAACATCCAACAGCCAAATCTTCAAATCTGTCCCTACAATCTTTATAACAATGAAATATATTCCAGAAGAATTCCTCTGTTCCTCACATGTTCTCGTCTTCTAATTTCCCCAGACAATAAGCTTTCAGCTGTGGTTTTAACATGAAAGCAGAGAGAGGTTTGAACAACAAAGTCACAGGTTTTTCCAGCCTTTTACTCAAAGCCAACATTGTATTCTGAGTTGTTTCCTGCTTCAGTAACTGAACTTTGTGTCTCTTCTGCAGCTTATTTCTGCCCGTATTGTTGCTAAATGTTGCTGTTTACCATCTTTTTATCACCAAAAGTGGAATAACTGGAATAATATGTGAACTATTAATCACCATCAAGGGACCGGCTGTTGGAATTTAGCTCCAGCTTTTTAAATTACATCGGACGCTGCTTCTACAAGCCTGTCCCTTACTAATAATGATGATGTTATAATAATAATAATAACAATAATGGCCTTTAAAACTTGTTTTGCGATCTATGAATAAACAGAGAAGAAGAAAAAGAAGAAGAAGAATATTAGCACACTGTTGTTGCAGCCACGCACTAGAGAGCCAAACATGTCGTCACATTTTTTTAGTTTCAGAGGAAGAGAAACACGATTGTTCCACAGGAGTCCAGAGACGAGGGGAAAAAGTCTACGAGTTTTAACGCAGCAAATCCGATTAGAGCTGTGGAATATTAAATCATCCATCTTTGCTGGCTACATCCTCTTCCCCTCAGCTGTGCAGAAACTGCAGGAGATGAACTTGTTTTTAAAATACAAAAATGTGGAGTTATCAGTCATCTTATCAGTACTGGAGATGAGAAGCAGGTTATTATCGGTTATCAGCACTGGTTAGACAAAAATACATATTGTGCACAACTATTAAAAGTTCTCCAGAAGCAGATGTGACTCTGATACAGTAATCTCTATAATGAAATAAATTATATCCAATAAAATTCAGGTATTGTTAAAATGTTTAATGATTTCTTCAATTATTTCACAAAAAATCTGTTGAATTTCTATTTTCTATACAAATAATTTGCATGATTATTTCTTAATGTCTTATTTATGTATTTAAAACTGGGGGTTCTATGGGTACTTATTAAAAAAGCTATTTCAATCTTCAGAACCAGTTGGACCTAATGGTAATCAGTGTCATTGACTCGGTTCAGCTGAACCTGTTGACCCCTCAGATCGACTGCAAACGCTGTCATTTGTGTCACTTAAAGGACTTATTGAACAGTCGCTCATGTCAGTGTTTACACGTGATTTATGTGCTTCATCTTTCACCGCTGGCTTGTTCAGACTTCATGTTCAATAACGATGTACTGCAAAATTACACATACACCGCAGTATGTTTTTTGATATATTACTTGCCATACTTTTCTGGATTCTGGAAATAACTTGGTCCACGTTATTGATGACGAAACACGAATACGAAAGAGAAAGAAAAGACGTTTTTAAAGAGGGAGGATTTCTGTTTGTCCTCTCAGGCTTGTTCTTGTTCATACTGATCTGCCCATTAATCAGAAAGGGAGGAAAAAAATCTTTAATACAGGCGCTGCCGCTGCTGCTGCTGCTGCTGCTGCTGCTCAGGGACATTCACTGAGTCCGTATTTCTTTGTGCGAGTGTGTGTTCTCTCAAATATTCTCACAAAAAGAGAAAAATGAGGAAAACCTTCCGAAGTGAGGATTTTTTTTCCCAGGATCATACTTAGGTTGGAGGTAACGTTACACCTTATTGGTTTACTGTTTCTGAGTGTATTCCAGGCACTGGAACAGAATGAGAGTGTCAGCTTAACACGGGCGAAGTATGCATCAGCTATAATGGCCTCATAATAGCAGCTAAGGTAAGGAGATGTCACTTATTGGTGGTGGGGGGGGGGGGATCTGGAACATTAGCCTTTAGGAAGGAAGGAAGGAAGGAAGGAAGGAAGGAAGGAAGGAAGGAAGGAAGGAAGGAAAGCAATTGATGGATGCTGAGTTGAAAGGTGGAAAAATAAAGGAGGATGAAGAAAAGATATGGAGAGAAGAAAGCAGCATCATACATCAACCAGGGGTCACATGCATGGAGGAGGGGAAAGGAGGGAGGGACAGAAAGGAATGAGAGAAGATAGAGGTGAAAGAACAGCAGGGAAAAGGAGGGAGGAAGTGAAAATTGAAAAATGGCCCTCTCTTTTTCCCCTCCGCGCTCGTTACCCTTGCTTTTATCCTCTCCTGCGTTCCTTTGCCATCTTTTTCCTTGCCTCAATGCTTTCCTCCCTCCTCCTTCTTCCCTTCATTGTGTCATCACTCCATCGCTATGTCGAGTCACATGGAGGCCACGCAGAGGAAGGGAAAAAGGAGAGATGAAGGAAAGACAAAAAAAACAGGTTTCAGGTGTCAAAGTCGATCTCGCCACGCTGCGAAGTTTCCAATCAAACGTCTTAATGACAAAAAAACATGCAGCGGAAAGATTTGTACCTGCAGGAGTGCTGCGAACGAGGCTACAATGATGCATAATGAGAAGAATGAGGCAGGAAGATGAATGGAGCCGATGCCCAAGTCATGAGTTATGGAGGAGAAACAGGGGGGATGGAGAGGAGGAGGATGAGGAGGAGGAGGAGGAGAGGCCTCTGGTGGGCTTCTGAGCTGGAGAGATGACCCAGAAAAGTCAGGAGCACGAAATGGACTGCCAGGAAAGGAGGTCTATTCTACAGGGAGGAGGGGAGGGGAGGAGGAGGTGAAGGCTGCAGGTGTTCATTTGTTATACTGAGCAGTGCGGGAGCAGGGGAGGAGGACTTCAGTGCGTTGGGAGTCGAATGCAGGGATAATGGCTGGTTGTAGGTCAAGATGTAGGAAGAGCAGCACCGGGCAGCGATGCACATCATGTTGGGGACAAGTTTGATCCATCAGAGTTTCATTAGCAAGAGTTTATAATATATAATGTATATGTAATGTAATGTGACGTCAGAGAGTTTGCTCATCTCTACCAAACGAAGATCTAAAGAGCTGTGAGAGGTTCGCCTTCTCTGGACCACCAGTTTCAGGGGCTGTCAGACTCAAATCAAAACACACATTTTAGTGTAAAAAATTAGTTTTGCAGTATGTTTTTATTTGTTTGATCTGAACCGGACTCAGTGGAAACCTACCCTAACCGGACATTCATCAATGAATTTTGAATAATAATAACTTTATTTCCTTCCTTTCACAATCCATGCCTTACATGCAACACAAAGTGTTTCACATAAAGGCAGATAATGATGACATTTATCATAACACAATAAGGACGTTCAGACCCGTTCAGGATCAGTGGTGGACGAATACAAATAACAAATACTCTGTTACAAGTCAAAGTGCTGCATTGAAAAAGGCACTAAATAAACATAATCAGGAAAAAGCACTTTAAAATAAATGTTCTCAGTGCAGTAAAATGTAACTTATTAGATGTGATTTCATGAGATGATTCTGACTCATGCATTAATGTAAAAACAGTATTTTACTGTTGAACTTGCCGGAGGTGGAACTCAATTTAGCATAAAACTGCAACTAATGTCAGTATCATGAAAAGTGCCATCCAAAGAAAAGGTATTCTTCTTCTTCTTCTTATCATTATTATTAAGTAATTAATTAAAAAAAATTTTAAATAGATTTTTGTTCCAAACTGAGAGTACAACATTCTAAATTCACACAATTTAAATAATTAAAAGCAGCACATTTTCACATTTGTGAAGCTGGAACCACAAAATATTTTTGCATGAAAAATCCACAAATTTTACTCAACTATTTCAGTTGTATTTGTCTAAAGTGTTGGTTAAGTTCATGCATAACAAAATATATTTTATAAGCTTTTTTTTTTAATGCAAAAATTGTGATATGTGAAGTAACTACTAAATGTTGTGCAGCAGAAGTAGAAAGTTGCAAGGAAAGAAAAGCACGTGAGTAGTTTAGTTTATTAATTTTTATTTCTGTGCCATTTCTGGCCCGTCCCACATGGGATTACAAGACCCAAATATAACATACATTCATCTTCCGGTAACACTTAATGGAGCAAACTTAAGTGTAGTTCTTTACATTCCACCACTGGAACAAACCTGAGGATATTTAGGCCGGTGGACCCAAACAGACCCGAATAATGAGAGAACAGCAACACTGTCGCCTTTTTTTCCTGCTCAAATTCTCCTTCTGCCTGTGATGATGATGCCAAACACATCCAAACTGAGGTGAAGAGCAGACAGTAGGAGGCAAGGAGCGAAGAAAGGACTTGAAGATGGGGGAGAACACTTAAGAGGACAGTGCAGAATGGTCAGGAGACAGGAACAGCAGAGTGAATGATGCACTCGACCGTCCTGACAGGCTGCGTTGTGCCAGACGGAGAGCAGGAAGTCAAGTTGCCACGTGAGCTTCGAGTGCAGACGAAAGCCGCAGGAGACGAGCTCCACGATGCCTCTTCAAACATGCCGTTACATAATGAATGAGAGTGTGATTCTGTTCTTAATGGTGCAGCCGGTTAGCAGCCGTGCTTTGTGTGCTGATGACAGGAAATCACTGAGAGGCAATTTGAATGTGTTGATCTGTGGAGCTTTGACAGCCGCCTCTCATTGTTTCTGATCCTCCTATCCTGCTCCTGATAGTAATGAAATAGAAATGTTAATGAAGAGGAGGAAAAAGGAGTCACTTTCTTTCCTCTCCTCCCTCTGCCTCCTCCTCGCCTGTTCTCTCCTTTCTAATCAACTCTTATTTCCTTCTCCCGACTGACTTTTCTCTCGATCCAGTCTCCTTCACTCCGTTTGTTTTCCTCCTTTTCTTTTCCTCTCCACTTCTCTTCTGTCTCCTCTCCTCCTTCTGTCGCCTCACCTCTTTAGTCTTCACTCCTCATCACCTCTAATTTTCTGCCTTTTCCTTCACCTCCTGTGCTCTCTTATCTCTCCTTACGCTCTTCTTTCCTTTCTTCTCCTGCTCTCTCGATGTGTTCTGGGTCACACTCGAAGGGAAAACTTTTTTATTTTCATTGGTCTGCCCGTCATTTTATTGGTTAGTCACATTTTTCACAGCAGAGTTTTAGACTTTTCATAGAAGGAGAAGCAGAGATGGAACTAATTGCTTTAATGGCCGTTCTGTTTGATTCAAGCGTCTCAGGAAGCCATGAGCTGTTTCCATTTCCAGCGTCCATGACCCCTTGAAATTTAACTCATATACAGCTATCAGGCAAGTACGTTTGGTAATTTATTCCTGTAAAATTCTGATTAAACTGTTCCTTTAAGACAGCCTATGGGGAAACGTTAACATTGAAAGTGTGTTAAAGCTATGTTTACGCAGCTCAAAGCAAACTGAGGTCTGGATTAGATTCAATATTAAATCTTAAAGGAATAATCTGACACATTGTGAAACACCGCTTTGATTTTTCATAAATATGAAGCTACAGCCAGCGGATGGTTAGCTTATCTCAGCACAAATACTGTTTCACGTGGACGCCCAATCAGTGTTGATTGGATATCCACATAAAACTTGGCCAAATTTCCCTTTGAGCCAAATTTGCTGGACTATTTGTTGACCAAGAAAAGAAGTCTCTAACTGGCAACTGCTCAGTGCCAAGAAATAGTCCGGCACAAAGCCCACCGTAAAACGTCTAACACTACTTACCCAAACAACACATTATGTGTTAATTAGTGAGCTGCAGGTGGGAAGATTTTCTTACATTTGGACTGAGCCAGGCTAGCTGTTTTCCCCTGTTTCCAGCCTTTATGCTAAGCTAAGATATCAGACAGATATCTAAGTGGGAGCACAGAGCAGATCGAGCAAGACAGGAAGTCAGACACAAGAACGGTATAGATAATCCGGTCAGTTTTCAAAATAAAACACCAGACTCACGTTCATATATAACATCAAAACAGAGAAAAGAAATTATTTCACGACGTATCCTACCCATGGCAAAAGTCACAGAAAAACAAACAAACAACCAAGTCAACTGAGCAAATAAACAAAACTGGAATGAAGGGGTTAACCTCCTCCCTTCTTAAATATAAGGATGTGTCGTACTTCCTTCCAGTATATAAATGTGATTTATTATACATAAGGATGAAGTCTTATTTATTACTTATGCTTGTGCGCCTTTTCATGCACTAATTTGTGCTCAAAGCTGTGACAGCATCAAAGACCATGCATAATGGCTCATAAGCACACCTTTCCTCCACCTCTTGTTTCACTGGTGCACTGCTGCCAAATCAAAGAGAGTGACTACACACACACACACACACACACACACACACACACACACACACACACACACACACACACACACACTACACTTTAATTGAACTTGTCTCGCCTCTCTTGCAATTCAGCA
Organism: Hollardia meadi; assembly: GCA_037974645.1. Classification (NCBI taxonomy): domain Eukaryota; kingdom Metazoa; phylum Chordata; class Actinopteri; order Tetraodontiformes; family Triacanthodidae; genus Hollardia; species Hollardia meadi. Next base: position 6,594 of record JBBPCS010056461.1, read on the forward strand.
GTAAGACCATTAATGTTTCTCACTTTGGAGTCAAGCTGGTAAATTAAATTGTAAATACAGAAAAGCTTGAATGACATGAAGTTTGTGTGATGTGATTATCAGGTCGTATTAACTGAATCTAACACAATTATATTGCTATCTTAATTGCTTACATCACACTTCTGACACCTTTTGATGAGCCTCAAGGTTAAAGAACCATCAGATGTTTCTTCTTCTGCAAAATAATTGAACGACAGGATGCACTAATTACATTTTCTGTGTGGTTTCTTAATGTGATTGTCATGTAGAAAAGTGCATTAACTTTTGATGGAGTTCCAAAATCTCTAATGACACCGGCATGCATGCTGCAGATAACGTTTGCTGTAGCTCCAGTATGTTAATCAGATGAATGCGAGGACATCCGGAATGGCCGTGAAGGTGTCTTTATGGTGAGTCATAAAGCTGCACTGACAGAGTCCAGCGGCGAGCAGTAAAAGAGGCATTTTTCTCCACAGGCAGCACTTTATAGCTGACTGCTGCCTCGTCCAGTCATTATCTGGCAAGATGCTGTTTGTTGCTCACTGTGCCGATGAGTGTTTGGGAGGCGTTTAAAGATACTCTCACTAATTTTTTGTTTCACCGCATTTTCTCTCAGCTCAGTGTTGATATTTCAAGCTTTCAAGCAGTTCACAGTTTGCTTTCAGCGATGGGGGAGTGTATAGTCTCTGTGTTCGAACAAGCATCTATTTTACAATCAAGACCTTTTTTTAAGGGTGATTTAAAGAAATTTCTTTCTTTTTTTTTAACTCAGAGAGACTCGAACAAGTGCTACAGACTTTACATCGGTGCATTTCACAAAAATACGAGTGTCCTCCCGAGAAAAATGACAGCAAATAACTGATAAATTTCATGAAGTGACAAAACACTCGTAGGAGTTAAGACTCTTGTCCGTCAGGAGGTTGAGGTGGATGGATGGGGCATTCTCAACATGGACCAAAATACCCCTGGATGAACCTTCAACCGATCAGAGCAACGAAACGTGTGACGTTGCTGAGCGACACATGCAGGTTGGCGCGGTCTGTTTTAAAGCAGGAAAAAAATGGTGGCCTGGTCACAAACTTTCTCAAATTACAGCTAAGCTGTACACAAAAAGGTGTTTCTGAAAACGAGAAATAGGCATCGCAGAAAGAGAATGTTTTGACATTTTTGATCAGCACTGCCTAGTTTTGACAGTTTGATCTGAGTTTCATGTGCCTGGATGGACAGCCTGTTTTCATGCCCAGTTCGTCAGTTATCAACGTTTTGTCACGGCCCCTTTGTGTCTCCTCCAGAAGCCCAAGGTACCCTTTGGCATCAGGCAAAGACGCATAGGGGTTCACAAGGGTTTAATGTACCTGCAGGCCTTTCCACGTCGGACAGAGACACTAAAGGGGAGGCTTAGCGTGTCGGCCACTGACGCCAAAGGGCCAGTTGTGCATCAGGGCAGGCGTAATGTGTCGGCCGGCACTACCAAAGGGTACCTTGCGCTTCTGGATAAGATGCGAGGGGTACATGACAGAACGTCGGTATGTTACGACCTGGGATGAGAATGGGTTGTTCGGGATGGCAATGTGGCGGACCCTCTGCGAGGACACGTAAACCTGGGAAGTGGATATGGAGAGGGGTAGTTTGAGAAAGGCCCGCTTGTAGACACAGCAGTAATTTAGCAGTAGCAGTAGTCGACCATGTGATGAAGCTCTCTGTCAGTCCTCTGTACTCCTCTGTAAATAGAGTCTCTAAGTGAAGACAGCATGTTTCTCACTGGAAAACACCTTCACTACATCCTGTAAATTACATGAGTCAGGACGGACATGGGTGTAAACTGTAGCTGGATGAGGCATACAACTGTAAGGCCGTCCTTCATCGGAGAGTGTCCTGATGTTAAAATGTGGGGAATCATTTCACAGGGACTTTTCCAGTGGAGCACACCGAGAATTATCAAGAATCACAGACAAAGCAGCACGACGTGTTGTCATCTGATACAATAAAAAATTTAAACCGCAACAGCTGTTAACAGAGTGTATAAAAGCACTCAGAGGGAGGGTGGCGAAAGTGAACGAACTTCAGCGAAAATATGCTTTTTAGTGTTTGTTTTCGTTTTCTGCAGAAATAATAGTTTATTTCTCCAGAATATGATATTCTGGAGAAGGTGCCCACTGGCACTTCAGAGGCTCGTTTGGAACCTTTTACGGATTTCATCAAGTCTTTGTAACAGTAGTCTTTAGTGTCGTCTTTTCATTTCCAAAAATCCTTACTCAGACATTTTCTGCATTACCACCTCCCTGCCGTCTCTTGGCGGGAAGAAATCCCCACAGTGCCAGCTATAATACAGGACTCAGTGCTTTTCTTGCGTGTGTGTTTGTGTGGTCAAAGATCCAGCCAAAATCATCTTAGATTTTTTTCATTGGAAGCACCAACAGAATTGGTCCCCCTTAAAGTGATTTCTTCTCCCTCCAGCAACACGATAAAACTGTCCAGTCATCGCTTCCAAGTAGACGAGAAGGAATGAGGACACAAACACTAAACGCTGGCTTTTTTTTCACTCGGTTAAATGGATTTCATCAAGATCCTTTCAGTATGTCACTTAGGTAAAGTCTTTAGGGAGTCAGTCCAATATAAAGATGCATTATTTTGAGTTACTTACAGAATGGATGACTCAACTCAATTTTATCTATATAGGGCCAATTCACAACAAAAGTTATCTCCTGACACGTTTACATGTAGAGTAGGTGTAGACCACACTCATTAATACTGCTAATACGAATAAAAACACATTGTTCTGATCGGACAACTCTTAAACATATCTTTATTAGATAGAAATTAGTTTAGATTAGTAAATGTTTCAGGTCATTTTGATATTGCATACACAAAAGCCAAAAAATGACCATTACTATTTTCAGGAAAGGTGGTTTTCATTATAAAAACAGCTACATTTTACCAAAGATACAATAAATATATTGCTTGTTTTTTTTGTCTACACACACACACATACTACACACTTGCCAAAAGCCAGTGCAGAATTAAAATATTTGAATTTCTAATTTTCTATAGCGAATCTATAACATGTAGTCTAGCACTTCCAGCTCAACATATTCATTACATTTGTAGTAAGAGAGCCATAACATTGTCCATAGAATGACCCCTCTTGTGTGCCATGCATGTGTGTTTTTAAACTACCGTACAGCAGGTTAAACTCAGTGCAGCAGGTTAGAAGGTCATTAAGATGAATGAGGAATTTTTACGGCAGAAATGTATAATCAATACAAAGGTTTAACCAGAGCATTGGCAGCTGCAGGCCTGATCAATAACTCTCCCACGGGTCACCGTGATTACCCTGAGTGGAGACGATGGAAGACATCCGCTCCAATTTGCCAGGGAAATTTTCAGTGGCAGGGAGGAGGAAAAAGTCATCAAGTGATGGCAATCAACACACACATGCACACACACGCACACGCACTTCCCCTTATTCAGATAAACCTAGATTTTTTTAACATGAATATTCAGTGTTTGAAATATATTTTAAGGTCTGCTGTTGTTACCATGGTGCACTGTGCACTTATTTATTACTCTTTTAATCCCCCAAGTGACCATCAGTGCAACATACAGAAAAACAAGTGAGCTGGGCTGTAGTCTTTGCCCTTCACTGGGTCCTGCTGTGCGCTGTACAGAGGCTGCCCACTGCTCTGAATACTTAGGAGTGCTATGATTCTGAGATCGAATTTCCCTTTGGGGATCAATAAAGGATAATTTAAAAACTAATCCCATTACACCATATTGAAAGATTTAGCAGCTACTTATTGTTAGCTAATACTAACAAAGTTGCCTGAACCATCATCCAGACAGTAAGGCAGTGACAGAGACTCTCAGTACTTATGGCCACACGGGCTGTGACAGCAGAGCGTGACGGCTTGCTGATCTGCTGCGGCTCACATGCAGCATGTAGCCACACAGACAGTGTTGCTGCTGCAGCGCTGCTACAGCCAGCCATCTTTCTGTATGGAGTTTGCCTTTTAAAACAGTCAATAATTGTGATGGCATGATTTTCTTTAGAGAGAGAGAGAGAGAGAGAGTGCTGATGATTGGTGATTTTTTTCATGTCTGTGGCATATTCTGCAGATAAAGACACTGCTACCATGTGGAAATGACAATTCACAGATCATTTTCAGGTCTATTTTTGCTGGGAAGCGCATGCGTGATGCAGAAAAAAGGAGGCAAGACCCTGAATCTTTGGATAAGGCGCCGCTGGAGTCATAATATGACAGGCGCGGAAGATACGCTGCAGCTACACGGGCAGCTTTCTGTCAGAAAACCCACAGAGTGGGTTGTATCCAGGGTTTGTACCTGGATTTTGTACTTTTTTTCAGTAATTATTTTATATTTTTGGTCGCAGTTTGGTTAGGTTTAGGCACCACAAATACTTCATTAGGTTAACTTGGTTTTGTTTAGGAAAACATCGTGGTTTGGGTTAAAAATACACCCTTTCACAATGTTTAACAAGTGTTACAATAACGTTTCTGGAAGAAAGCCTTCGCGGCTAACTTCTCCCATGTGCGTGCATGAGCTGCTAACACGAGCAGCATGACCCGGCCATTGTACTGGAGTTGTTAAGATTGGAGAAACCAGCAAGAGCATGCTAGAAAAGTATCTAACCAAAAAGATCGCCATTTTTGTAAGACTGGCTTGTTAATAGCTTTCGCGATATATCTGCTCATCCTTGTGGAAGATGCGCATGAGCCACTCAGGAAGACAGGCAGGAAGGCCATCCAATCATTTTCTATAAATATAACAAACAAATCTTTTAAATTAACTTATGAACATTAGCTTTAAACCTGAATGACTTTTTTTGAGTGGGCATACATGTTCTGGACCAAAGATGGCTTTCTGATGTCTTACTGACTTACATCTTTACCCATTTCAGTATCAAACATAAACTAGCTTGATAAAATCTAACTGGATGTGTCCTCGAGCAAGGCATTTAAACACTGGCTTTCCCTGTGACAAGCGTCTGCAGCTGTATTTGGTGCAGTAGCTCAAAAATAGTCAGCAAAACCTTTCATTTGGAGAAAGGATAAAAAAAATGCTTATCTGCCAGTAAAGTAATTAGCTCTGACTCTGTCTTCCGGCCCGTAACGTTCTGCCTTTTTGTGTCGTTTGTGTTGCCAAGAGGTTTCAAAAATCAGCTCCTTATTCATCTCCGGCCTTAGTCATCACTCGAAGCACCTCAACAGGAAAGTCATTTTTCAAATGAAAGCTAAATAAACTCTTCCACTGCCTCCCAGGATCCTCCGCCAGATATTCTCTCTTTCTGTAATGACTGGGCTGATGGTGACAGAGCAGTTTCACTGGCTGGACATTGCAGTACATCCATTATATTTTATTTAACTATTTATGCATCCATGGGGGTTTTGGATGTGCAGCATTGCCTGGCCCTTTCCCAGCACATTTTGACCGAGGATGGCTAAAAGGTTTTAGCCGAATGCAGCGCTGACTTGCTGGTTGGAGAAATATATATAAAAAATGTTCGGAACCTGTCTGTAGAACTAATTTGTAGAAAATGCAATCTGGAGGTCTTTCATGGCATCTATAACTCGTGCAGTCAAATTTAGAAAGAGCAACTTCTACAAAGTTCGACAAACTCCCGAAGACTGGGTGTGTGAAATTAGGCCAAGCCAAAATGCATCATGATGTTTTATCTTCTCCTTTTTTCAGTCTATGTCACCCAGAGGAGGAAATGTACCCTGACAGTCTTCATTAGCTTTTCTGACAAACCCAGAGTGGAGGTAGAGGAGGGTGGGTGGGCGCAGGCATACGTCACCTCAGCATGGCATGGGAGGCATACAGAGCCTCAGATGTGTGTGAAGTTGAGTCCTCAAACTTTATTTCAAGAGAACAGGCGTCGTGAGGAGTGCGCAGGGAGCCTGTACGATGCTACAGCTCATCATATAGAGTCGGGCACCGACAGTGACAGGGTTAGGACTTGTCTGATTCACACTATATAAACCCCCCACTGTGCTACGGATCTAGAAGTGAATGTATTTACAGGGTTTGGATACAATCCTGCACCCAGTGTTTGCCGGGTTAGGCTTTATTGTTTATGTGCAACCATGTTTTCAAGAATTAGAACACAGCTGATATTTTTGTCATCCAAAATCTTTCTCAAAACATGTGAGATTCAACACTTCATACCTCTTTGTGTTCTCTTCTTCTCTGTCTCAGGGAGGATGTTATTATATCCGTATAGTTAACGTGACAAAGGCGTGCATCATGAGTTGACTGGTGCAAATGATTGCTTAAGTAGTCCAGACACCATATAAATCAGTAACTGTTTATGGTCCAGGCTGGATTTTTTACAACTACTGTTGTGCAGCTGATTTCATTCCTAAAATCTGACCAGGGAAGACGGGATTCACCAATAAACTAACAAGAAATGGAAATGAGCTAAATCCGACGTAAATCAATCTCCGCCGAAGCCCAACAGTGGTGAAAGTGAAGCCTGTTTCACAATCCAGTGTTAAAATGAAGACTGTAAAAGAGGAGTGTGTGTGAACCAGGAAAGAAAGGAGACAGTAACAATTCACAGAGGTGTTGTATGATTTATGCTTGCCCGGTATTTAATTTATACTCATTCTAGAATGCTAACAGCCCAAAACAAGCACTGGAATCTTAACGTGACACAGAAATGCATGTGTGGAGTCGTCGACAGATTTTTCATTGGCTGATGGCCGATATCATGTTGATCGTTTTTCTTTTTGCATTTGACATAATGCAACATAATAATTACAAATGAGACACAAAGTTGCTGAACTTAAATGAACATTTATTTAATACTAATGCTGTTGAATGCAGTAAGTCTTACAATTTATATTAATTAATTAAATAAAAAATGCACTGGGTTGTACTGTAGCTGTCAGAACAGGCATTTAAGGGAGAGCAGGTGTAGTATGTCTGAAATACCAACATGCCAGATATCCTCCTGATTAATCGTTCTGTAACTAGTGTGGACATTTAACACGTCACAATAGTCTTACAGACAGAAATGGCTTGAACCACAGAACTGCTTCTCCACAAGGCTTGCTAGCTTAAAAAACTAGCTTACCACATTGCGTTCACCCACCAGCTAACGTAGTAGGAGCTAGCATTAACAGGCAAAAAACATGTCAACGTTAGCATCTTACTAAATGGCTCTTGAGCTGCCAGGAGAACCGACTAAAAGACTAAAATAAACTTTATTTTAGCATTTATTCGTGCTGGATGGATCTGTGTTGTTGTTACGCTTATTTGAATTTTCTAATTCTCAAGGGGACAGTTAAGCTAAAACTGCCATAGAAAATCAAGCCCCTTCATAACATCTTGTATGTTTCTTGTCATGGTTTTGGGTTTTAGTTATTTCCCGTTTTATTTTGAAGTTTCTATCCTCACGTGTCTTGTCTTACAAGAACGAAGACAGGAAGTTTCACACTTCCTGTCTTCGTTCTTTTCCCGCCACTGTGGTTGTTTCGCCCGTGTCCTGCTAACCTGCCCTTCCTCGTGTATTGAAGTCCGTGTGCTCCCCTCTGTCTTTGTCAGTTTGTCGTGTTATCTCGTGTGCCTTCGTTCCTGCCCTTTTCTGGATTTCTGTCTGTGCCCCTTGGATTTGTTTGTCAGGATCGGACTGCTATCTGGTTTTGACCTCTCCTCTGCCTGCCTCTACTCACCTCCTCTAAGTCATTGTGTTTTTGTATTTTAATAAATACTACTGAACTGAACCTGCTCTGTTGCTGGTGTCTGCATCTGGGTCCCATTCCTCCTGTTGGCACAAACATGTCCTGTCCTATACAAGTTACAGCATATCTGTGTCTTGTGAGTCATATAGGCCACGAGGTGTGACCTGCCTTTCTGTCTGTCTGTCATTCAGTGTGTTGGCCACATATAAGTTAGCTGAATGGGGAGCAGCTATTTTTTGCGTCTGTTCTGCTTTCATTAATATCTCTCTGCTGGGAGACAAACTAATGAGTCCTGGCTCTCTGATTGCTACATCACAACTTTTGTGAGTCACATCAGACGCTTTTTGTGCTACATCACAGGAGGTGCTCTACATCACATGCTGTGAACCACATTCGCCACAAATACAGTATTCTATTTTAGAGTGGAGTGGGATTTCACTGTCTTTTAGAGAACAGATTGTGAGAGAAGCTCGTGCTCATACACAAACCACAAAAAAGGCGTTTACATTTTAGTACTAAGATGTTAGTAATTTCTTGCAGATCTTTGACCTTTATACGACACTCGGAGGACTAACTGTCACGGCCCAGAGTTGTGTGTACAGAAAGGGAAGAAATCAGGTTGACAGCATGGACAGACACACCGAGCCTCCAGATTTTGTGTGACTGGACCAGACTTAAGAAGCCAAACATCTGGAAACAAATAAACAACAACAGCTGGTCACAGAGGGCAAAGAAAGTGGTGAGGCTTGGCTGTCCAAACATCTGTCTCCTTCCACCCATAAGCATTTGTGTTTCAGGGTCATTACCTGTGGCTGGTGTGGACTGCTCATTATGAATGGAACACAAACACTGCACCAGTTTTCAAAGGGATGGTCTCATGTTTCTACAAGCAAAAACCTCAAGTCATCAGACTCATTTCAAAGATGCTTTGATTACAATAAGACGGGCTTTCTTCTTCACATCTGTCAAAAGTTTTTGATACCAAATCACAGCGTAAATTTTTCGGTGCTGTTCCTCAATGTCTTGGTGGAGGGATTTTTGACCATTTAAAAAAATATATATTCTCAAGTGGTCAAAAACAGCTCAATTTTGCACCAAATCAGTGTAACAAATGCTGCAACAATGGAAGAGGCATAATTGAACACGGGAATGGCCATCACATACAGCCATCATAATGTGCTAAGCCTTTATGACCAAACAGTGTTTAACATTATTCAGATTCATGACTGGAAAAGCTTGACACATCATGCCGAGCTGCATCTCAAATTAATCTTCAGGCCCCCAGCTTGCTGATAATGTATACCACTTCTGCGTGGCATTAACTGTTGACCTGCTATTTCCCCTTAAATATCCCCTCGTCCCCCCCATTAAAAAGACAAAAAGGGTCTATGGAGGGTCTGTTTGAAAACAATTAAACCGAGAGCAGAGCTTTGTTCTTTCCGTGAGGGCTACATCTGCTTAAACTGCTGTAGCAGACAGTCTTCTTAGCTGTGTCCCAAAATGTGCAGTAAAGGTTTGGGACATTTTTCTGACTGGCTGAGTGAAAAATAATGCTGACTACAGCTCAAAGCACTGAAACACAAATGCAGACATGCAGGGGAAAAAAAGAGACATCTGATGTTATGTTGGAGACAATGTTGTAAATAAGCAAAACTGTCAATCTTCTAAATATTCATCTTTTGTCTTGATTGCCTGGGAGGATTGCCTCTCTCTGTGCTACAGATGAAGCATGTTGAAGTCAGATAATGGGCCGCAGAGAAGCAACATGGCTGATGTGTCTCCAGCCATTATCCACCTGCTGTATTAGTTGTGTAACTCTACTCCGCCTCAATACACCACTGGTGACAAGAGGTGACAGCGGGACACACAAACAAGCTAATAAATAACATGCCTCTGTGTTAAAGAGGTCTCAGAGGTTTGGATTCCAACATCGTCTCCGTAGTAACAACATCCATGTCTACAGCAACCGCAACCGGGTCTGTGTCACTGCTGATACCACAAGCTGCGTCCGATATCACTTCCTCATTCACGCTCTCATAAACACTCAATAACCAACGGTGATAAAAGACATACGTCACCTGCCTCCACGGCAGCCAATAGGAAGATTCAATTGCAATAGCCGGGTTTCAGCCAGTAGAAAGCGCTCACTGTGCATATTTATGACCTAATATGCAGACTTTAAATATTTTGCACTAAAATGTCAAGATTTAATGTCAAGAATTCCCACTAAAATTAGTATTCAGCTGAAAATTTTTGATTTGTTTATTTACTCTTTAATTGAGTTTTTGGACACTCAATATCTCGCTTTTTTTTTGTCGGATTGTTAACAGAAAGTAATGCGCATGCCATGGACTAGTCAGGTGGCTGCAACCAACCAGCAACCACAGCAGACAGGAGAGAACAAAAGGAATTTAAAAAAAGACGGTGTGCACGCACACATGAATATACAACTTCTCCTTCACACACAAACACAGACTTTCACTGGTTGTCGTTTAGGAAACATGTTTAAGAATCAGAAAACTGCTCAACTTTTCGTGAATCAGTGTTGAAAAGTTCAGTCATTATTAATATTGTTCTTTGTTTAACATTAAGGTAGACTCTGCCTAGCATGCATAAGTGCTCACTGTCACACCTTGTGGATTTAAGGTGCATTGCAGCTGTTGATTAATATATGTGTCGCAGTCTGGAGTCGATCACTGACGCGTGTGATCCTTGATGTAGTAACTGTACAGACTGTTTCTGTCTACAGAATGTGAGTCATTCTGCGAGATGCAGTGATTCATCTTCCTGCGGTGTCTTCTAAAAGTGAGCTTTCGATGCAGTCTGAAGATTTCCAGCTTCATTTGAGTCCAAGTAGCAAACAAAAAAAATGTGCTGGCGTGTTTCAGTGGCTTTTGAAGGTTATGTGACCATTGACTGGGTTCCACAGGGAAAATAATGTTTTATAAAAAGTCTGTGACATCCTGCGGACCTTTAAATGTTTCATTAGATGCTGGCAAAGATGAGCATGACTTGTGACTTGCTGGACTGAAAGTAGAGCAGATTTGGATGCTTGTAAATCCAGGGCAAGATTGGGATTAGGAAGTGTGTTTTCAAACAACAAACGTTTTTTTATGTGGCTGGTCAGGTTGTTCACCAGGACTCACGAGCATTAAAACAGGCTGACCCGATTTCTTTTGTAATCCCAGCTGTTTTAGGTTCATGCCTCTCTAGAATTCGCTGAATGACAGCGTCACGTAAATACAAATTTTAAATACAGGTTTGTACATACTCAGGAATACGTATATTTGCGTATTAAATTTATGTTATTCCAGGTTGCAGGGTGAGTTGGGACAAATGCAGTTGAAGACCGTATAAGCCGGCTCTGGCCCATATTTGGCTGGGTTTTTTTTAGCACTTAAGCAAGCTTTGAGTCACTGTTGGTCCATGGTAATGTGTCACAGCATGTATTGCTCGCTTCAGTCATTTAGGCCTCTGTCGGGCCGAGTCCTTTGGGCCACCAGAGTCACGCTGAAATGAATTAAGGATGTTGCAAACTCTTATTTTAAATGATAATTCCTCTCTTATCAGTTGATGTCCTGGAGCTGCAGTTGTGTTTCAATGAAGAAATAGTTTCAGAAATGGAAAACATACATTTTTGTGTTTTCAGTGTTGTTTGTTTGTTTGTCAGCGGGATTACACAAAAACTACTGAATGGATTTCTACTAAACTTGGTGGAAGGATGGGGCACGGGCCAAGGAAGCACCCATTACATGAAGAAAAAAAAAGAGGGCTGGTATCTATGAGTGTGTACAGTTTAGTGCGGATCCAAATAAAAATCCAGATCTAGTGGATTTAAACGTG